>JADRCD010186764.1:0-13108 GCA_019843815.1 Montemys delectorum | reverse complement strand
AGCTCTTTAGTGCTTACTTACTATTTTTCTTCCGTCACAATCTACTGTTCTACCCAAACAGGTTGGTTAGACAACCACCTTAGTGGTAGGGCTAAATTAGCTTACATGTATATGGTAAGAAGGTCAAATAGGACAATGAAGGCCATATGTAGCTGATATAGCCATGAATTCATGGGGAAGAGATTTGTTGCAACAATGAGAGGCATGGATTAACATTCCTCCAACTTCAGAAATAAGCCATAAAATAGGAGATATTCCTGATGAAGGTACTGAAAAAAATTACCAAGAATAGTCATGAATTTTTCAAGTTGTCCATAAGCAGGCACAGCAGAGGCTGTCTCTCCAATTTTTTATAGGGGAGCCACCTCTGGGAGAACCCTGTACTATTTATATATTACTAAAGTGTACAGAATCCATCCTGAGCTGTACTGGGATTAGAGAAAATTAATTACTGATGAAAATTATACTTACAAATCCTAGGACTAATAACTTCATTTGTTCCTTAGTTTCAGAATGTTTTATCTAAAAAGAGATTTAAAAATTAAAAAATAAAATTCCATAAAGATGCCCAGCAATTTGCAAAATTCCCACTGAATAAAAACCTGTAACAGATGATTCAAAATACATTTTATGTAAGTCTATTAAATTCTGTTGTCAAAAGTTAAAATGAAAGTGATTAGCAGGACTGTTAAAGAATGGGGTCGAGAACTTGATTTGGCTCGGGACTTTCTTCTACTTTCTTGTTCTGTTATGAGATGAACTAGTCATGAGGCCTAAATACGAGACTGCAGTTAAAGGTCAAGGCTTCCCGATACGCCCACAGTAAACATGCTTAATGCTGTAAATTGTTCTTCCATTTCTTGGAGATTTGAAAGGACAGGTTGAGTAGAGAAATCACCAGAATAATGAATTCCCTTAAGGAGACTGAGTGGCTTGAGTTTGCTATAAAATGTGATTGAAAATAACCGTCAAGAGATTATTTTTTGCCTTATAAATGCGTAGTTTCTAATTCCAATTTAATATCTTTTAAAAAGGACCTGTAAGATCATTTTTACTTTTACAGTGGCATAGGGGGTCCCCCAAGAAGTAATTTTTCAAAGTATATTTTGATGTGGAAGATAAAACCTTTACCTTGATATTAAAAAATATTATCAAGGCAGATAACACTGCTCATCTAAATTGAAAGATTATAACTATTAAATTCTACAAGTATGGATCTATAATCTCCAATGTTGATAACAATAATTTTTCATTTATATTTGCCTGTCAAAAGTCTATGACTCAGATTAACTTGACAGCTTTATGAAGCACAACGATTCTGTCCAATCCAGTACAACAGGGTAGAGCCCACAAGAAAATTAGAGATATTGTCAAAATAGCTCTATAACTAATGATACTATTTTAGTCTCATATTAAACTATTCTTCATGTATTAAAAATAATAATCTCCAGGGATCAGTGGGATAACACATATCATCCGTGGTCTGTATTTGGTCAAGGATATAATCTAGCTGTTTTCAGAGTTAAGACAAAACTGGGCTACAAGAGATGGTGTAACTATGGAGTCGTGTCAATCCAAAAGTATATTAGTCCTCACCAAGGGAAAAAGATTTTAATCTCCTGAGGTTCTGCGCATACACAATGTAGATTTCTCTGGGTGCCCACTCTTGCTCTGGATGTCAACTCCTGCCTTTCCTATCAAAATTTTTATTGTAGGCAAAGAAAGAAACATCTGAGAGAAGAACGAGGCTGTTTGTATTTTTAAATATGTGAAGGAAATAAAGAACTGTCCAGCAAAGAATCTTTCGTGTGTGCTTCTCCCTGACTTTGGTGAACATGAGAAGTGAAGGCAGAGCTGGTAAGTCCAGGCCCCAGGATGAAAGTTTGGTCATCTCTAGCCATAGGGCCGAATGTTGGATAGATGTAAAGTGTTAAGAGATCCTTCGAAGGCTATTGCTCATCTTGGAATGTGGCTGTGAGCAGAGTAAGGTGCAACAGTGGGAAGTAGGTAGTAAGTGTTGACTGGGAGAGCTGGATTCTAAGACCATGGGGCTGTCCCAGTGGCTGTGCATGCTGATAACGCCTTGCTTGATTTATTCTTCTCTTTATCCCCCTTTCCTTTAGATCCTAAGGCAGAACAAATAAACTCAATTTGTGGAATAGAACAGGACACCCAGCATTGAGAAGTCTCCCATGTAAGAGGAGGCCTGTGGAAACTTGAAGTAACCTCTTTGTTTTTATTTTCCTGAGGGAAATAGAACATTACCATTACTTCAAGAGTTGTTTTTCTCCAGTTTGGACTCTTGGGGGCAGGGGTAGGAAGATTGCAAAGTCAAGGACACAGACTCTGGGAGTCAGGCAAGTGACAAAAGCAGAACATTATTACAGGAAATACCTCCTCCAAACATCCCATTGGTCCCCAGCTGCTCTGATGATCTTGTGTCCTCTGTTCATTGGTATCTTCCTATCAAAGCACCCAGGCATCATCTGTTTCCAGGACAGCAGGCTGATCTCAAGTTACCTCTGCCAGGAAGCTGCTATTGCACATGCGTCAGGAACAGAGGCAGCAAGGCTTTGTTTAGTTCCTTCTACAAGGAGTCTCTTATAACATGTGATTTTTTTTTTTTTAACAGTCTGTTAACATGCTGAGGAATAAGGTAAAATTTGGGATTGCTACAGTCTTCTGTTAAGATAACTGTGGGCCTTTGGGAACTATTTGGGAAAAATAAGCAAAACAACCAATGACTAATGATTGCTTTCTGTTCAGACTTGCTTTGAATTGTCTCTAAGCTTAACCAAACTCAGGATTATAAACATTCCAATGCCTAAGCCAAACGCAAACCCTTGCCCTCACCCAGCATCACAGAGAAGATACCACATTCTACAGAAGGATAGGGATGTAGTTAAGCTCCCTTTAGTCACAGCTACAACAGTCTTTGAATACCTGATTTGCAAACCCTCAGAAGATTCCTAGCATAGCCCTACAGACCAATAGTCTTAGACTAACTTCTAAGGAAGGAGACAATAGCATATCTCCACCCAAAGCAAGAGTCATTACTGCTGCCAAGCAGTCGGTAAACAAGTACCCAACCATACACTTCTGTGAGGGACAGTTCACACCCAAATAATGAAAGCTGTTGATTTGAAGAGTTTTGCTTTTTCTCTTTCCTTCAATGACGATATAAGCATCTTACAAATGAGCCTTTGATACTTTGAGGGATCTGGATATTTTTCATAATTACTCTTTCTTCTCACGGAGACAGGAGGGGACTATTTCTCATTTTGTCACCACAGGAACCTGACAGGGTTCCCTGGTGGCACAGCTGAAGAGGTGTGAAGGCTCCTCACAATCAGGCTTTCCCACGGTTGTAGTCCACAATTTGCCTCTGACAGTTCATCAAAATTGTCCCTAAAGTGGTCTTGTCACTTTATGGTTCTAGTGTCTTCTTTTCTGACTGAGAGCACAATTGGAAATCAGGATGTTTACCTGTCTACAGCTTTGAGGGTGAGAGACTGTACAGAAAATTTTGTTGTCTCCTAACCCCCCAAAGAGACACTATTGATTTTGCTCTGCTGTGCTTTTACTTAACAGAAGGGTAGCTTCCAATATCTGTATGCACTGGAGCAGAACCTCAAAATCTACGTGTAAAATTTTAATGACAAAAAGTAAAACAAAATACATTTTTAAAGTTAAAGTTGAATTCATAATTGAACAAGCAAATGATCCTGCCTTCTGACTTTATAATTCTGTGAAACAAGCGACAAGAAACGTTGAGCGGCAAAGCCTTGCACAGTCTTTACAAAGGTCGACTGCTAGAGTCCTCTACTCTACTCCAGCTGGTTCTCGAAGCTCATTTCAAAACTTCATACAAGTCTCCCACGATGTAGAAGGTGCACAATTTTTCACTTCCTCAAAGTCAATATAACATGAGCACCAAGTGAACAGTTTTCAGTTTTCCGTATCAACACTTCTAAAGAAAATATTTTATTTTTAAATCTCTTAATACAAGTCTGGCTCTCTAGCAAAGTTATCTTAAAAGAACATGTTTACAACTCTAGTAATATATGCAAGTTAAGCTAATGTTATCTTCTGAAGAATATAATAAAACACACTAAAGTCTAGCATGGGAGTTTCCATCACTCTTTGAGATTGTATAATTGATGAAGTGGTTTATGTTTTTCAATGTGTGATTATAAAAATAAGGATACTTTAATGAATCTATGAATAATTCACCCTTGGGACTAATGTCAGGGATAAATTGAAACGCATTAGTATGGTAATAATGATAGTTAATTGAGTTAAGATGATATAAAGTTGCCTTCCATTCTTCATTCTGCATGTTAACTAATTCCATCTAGAAAAATTCAGTACGAATGACTCAGCAAACTTGACTCCTGCATAAGAACAAATTCTCCAATAATGATTATGAGTCTAGTTAATATGTAAACAAGATACTATATTTCACCAGCTTTAAATGTATTTTGCTACAAGCATATACCAAATGTATATGCATTAAAAATGACAAAATCATCACAGGGTATTACTTTCCACCAGTGACCTAAGTGACCTAAAGTGTCTGTCTACAAATTCCTCCTGTATGCATACGTGTGTGTGTGTGTGTGTGTGTGTGTGTGTATGTGTGTATGTATGTGTGTGTGTGTGAGAGAGAGAGAGAGAGAGCGCTTATGTTTACTTTAGTAACAACCATAAAGCTACACCTTATAAAAATAATTATTTGAAATTTAAAACTGTCAGTATCTTTTAAATTTTAGGATATGAGACTACTCTAGGCCTATCATCTAAAATTGAACTTGAGTTCTGTCTACTCAGTCTGGGAGTCTATGTTTGCCTAAAATGTATTGATTTTAGGTTAGTAACTTAAATCTTTGGCTTTTAATAATGTTTTACAGAGCTATGTACTAGAAGATTCTGTTTTTCAGAATTTCTTTCTTTTCTTTTCTCTTGCTCTCTAAGTTCTCCTCAGCTTTTATAAACAGACAAATTCAGAGTAAACATTTGCTGAACAGATATTTTAGAAGATTTAAGTCAATAAACACATTCCTTTGAAGATCATTACTATTTATATATTAACATATACACATATCCATATGTACTGAAAGATGTAGCTCAGTAGTATAGGTTCACAAAGCGTTGGGTCCAATCCCTCAAGAACTCGAAAACACCATGTATAGTCCTTGGTTGGTGGTTGGGTCCCTGGGAACTCTGAGGGTACTAGTTAGTTCATATTGTTGTTCATCCTAAGGGGCTGCAAACCCTTCAGCGCCATAGATCCTTTCTCTAACTCCTTCATTGGTGACCGTGTACTCAGTTCAATGGATGGCTGTGACCCTCTACATCTGTATTAGTCAGGTATTGTCAGAGCTTCTCAGGAGATAGCTATATTTAGGCTGGCTTGTCCTTCCTTCAGTCTCTGCTCCATAGTTAACCTCTGCAACTCCTTCCGTGGGTATTTGGTTCCCCCTTTTAAGAAGGAATGAAATGTCTACCTTTTGGCCTTCCTTCTTCTTAAGTTTCTTGTGGTTTGTGGGTTGTTCTTCCTGTATTCCAAACTTCTGGGCTAATAATCACTTATCAGAGAATGCATACCATGTGTGTTCTTTTGTGATTGTGTTACCTCACTCAGGATGATACTCTCCAGATCCATCCATTTCCTTAAGAATTTCATAAATTCATTGTTTTTAATAGCTGAGTAGTACTCCATTGTGTAGATGTACCACAGTTTCTGTATCCTGTGTATAGTAGAGGATTGCAAATTCGATCATCAATAGGAGGAGAGGACCTTGGCCTTGTGAAGGTTTTGTGCCCCAGGAATGCCAGGGCCAATAAGTGGGAGAAGGTGGGGTGGCAGGCATGGGGAGGGGGAGGCAACAGGGGTTTGTTCTTTGGAGGGGAAACTGGGAAAGGAGAAATTTACATGTAAATAAAGAAAATATCTAATAAAAATGTTTAAAAAATGGAATGATTAATAAAAATTAAAAAAAAAAAAAACAAACAAAAACTGGGAAAAAAAACCTCGCAAACAAAGATAGTACATCTGTCAGTCAAGCTTTTGTCCCATTCCAGAGTCACTGCAAGCCTTGAGGGCTCATTTTAAATTTCTCACTAGATTAAGTCAGACATGCCAAGAAGAATTTTTCTTTTCCTTCCTTCCTCCCTCCCTCCCTCCCTCCCTCCCTTCTTTCCTTTTTTCCTTCCTTCTCTCTTCTTTGCTTTTTTTTTTTTAAACTAGAAGTCAACTAATTATGGAGCTAAATTATATCAGACAAGAAATCTCTTTCATGTAAAATTACTCAACTTATATTGTCCTCATACCCCCTTTTTAAATAGAGGATAATACTTTAAATGTACACTGTGGATTGGGGTGTGGGGATAGGGTAGGGTAGGTTAGACAAGGGACTCGATTACCAAAAGTATCAGAGTTCTTACTGAGCTCAAGAGTCAAGTGACTTGTCAGAGATGATACTTAAATCTGTTGGTCCAAAAATTCCTTTTCTAAAAATATATCTGAAAGAACAAAATGATCCAAACATCGCATGAATTCATTTTTTATGATGTCAAAAATTAGAAGCAACTAAATGCTAAAAAGCAGCAAATGGCTAAGTAAATTATAGTTTATGATACCATCATCGCATATTAGAAATGTATGTTTGACATAATATAGCAAAGATGTTTAAGACTATTTCTGAGCCCAGGAAAGAAAATAGATCATTAAAAATATACCATATTTTTATATAGTATTATATATTATATGTGTATTACTTTTTTATACTTGTATAAAATACTACTGATATAAATGATATATGTATATATACATACAAATATATATAGAGAGATGAATACATATCCTAAAATCATCTAAAATAAACCATTTATTCATTCTATTCATTTAGACATAGTCTCTTTCTTTGCTGACATGGTCTATCGAGAGGCCAAGTCTATAGTTACACTATACCACTCAAAGCTTCTTCTATAATCTACCAGTTGTAATGTTCTCAATGTGACTTAAGTATTTACAGAAATATTAAACAAATTCATGAGATAATGTGTAAACACCCCAAAGGTTCGTCAAACAGAAAACGACGCTCATTTTAAACCATTAATCCACTAAATCACAAAAAAAAGAATTTAGACAGAAAGATGGAGAACATCTGCATGACATATCTCATCATTGACTCACCAGTCAGTTCATAGAGTTGAGTTTGGGCAAAGCTCAGTGAGAGAAGAATTGTCCAGCATGTGTATAATCCTAAATTCCATCCCTACTACTACAGAAAATATTAACAGTTCAATAGAAATCCAATATAGTCCTACCATAGTAAATATTGGCTTAAAGATTTTAACACAAAGCAAATCATTTATACCATTGTTTAGCATACAGTGTTACAGAGAGACAAATTGGCCAAAAATAAGAAAAATTGATTTAAAGTAATTGCTCTTGATAAACAATAAGACTGAAACTCTTTTTTTTTTTAGATGTTTTCTTACTTACAATATCTCTTTTCCCAGGTTCCCCTCCAAAAGAAAAAAGGAAAAAGAAAAAAGAAAAGAAAAGGAAAAAAGAAAAAAAGAAAGAAAGAAAGAAAGAAAGAAAGAAAAAGAAAATAAGAAAAAAATAAAATAAAAAACTAAAACAATCCCCTGTTCCCTCCCCCCTCCCCCTGCTCACCATCCCACCCACTCCTGCTTACTGGACAGGGTTTCTCTGTATAGCCCTAGCTGTCCTGGAACTCACTCTGTAGACCAGGCTGACCTCGAACACAGAAATCCGCATGCCTCTAGAGTGAAACTCTTTAAAAACAAAATGTGATGTATATTTTGAAATAAGAATTAAAGTTGCTCGTCCTAAGGGGCTGCAAACCCTTCAGCTCCATAGAACCCAATAAGTGGGAGAGGGTAGAGTGACAGGCATGGGGAAGGGGGAGGCAAAAGGGGTTTGTTCTTATTTTTGTTTGTTTGCTTGTTTGTTTGTTTGTTTTGGAGGGGAACCTGGGAAAGGGAAAATGTACATGTAAATAAAGAAAATACCTAATTAAAAAAAAAAGAATTAAAGTTGCATTACAAAACATAGGTATATAAATATTGTTATAGAAAATTGACTGTTTGCAGTAAGAATTTTTTTTATAGAAGCTCACAGAACAAAAATCAAGAAATAATTTTGAGAAAGAACTTGAATTAGGATCCAAATCCATTACTTGACTTAATATACTTCACCATCTTCAGTTTCAAAATACCCAGTGGATTGATTTTGATGTTACATAATACAAACCTTTCAGTTCAATGGAGACTGTTAGTTGCTGAGAGATAAACAATAGAGAAAGCCCAAGGCTGAAAATTTCCCGAGTGTGGTCCTCATCCTACCCATGTCCCAGCAGAGCAACAGAAGAGTTTATGGGACTATATATTATAAGATACAAAGCATTCTCAGACACTTTCTTTTGCATGTAGTTATTAAACGTTTTCCAAAAACTATTTAGGCAGAGTTATTCAGAACAAATACTATGTGCTTTTACATTAGAATGAAATTAGTAGCAAAGGGAAGATAGTGAACCCCACTTCTGGTAGAACAAGTTAGGATTGGAACCAAGCAGGAAATGGCTGGGAATTGGACAGTATTAGAAAACATAAAAGTTAAAAAGACTGCAAGGGAATTCTTGTAATGTATGGTATACGACTTTTAATGAAGGAAAATAAGACTGATGGATTCTATGACTGGTCAGATATTGTAGGTGGGGGGTTCCAGTTTACTTGATAAGATAGGATTCTAGAGAACATTGTTGATGCCTAGTGGACTTAGAAGAAACTTTGTAGGGTTTGGTAAAGGAAATAATGGATGTTGTAACAGTTTTAAATGAATAAATGGTTTTATGAGGCAGAACCAAGTTAGAAGAGCTACCTTTTCTGTACTCACAACAAAAATTATTAGACAGTGAAGGAGACAGCTGAACAGAGAAAGTACCTGACATTAAAGCAAAGACTTGTTTCAGATTTCTTTAGCACCTATATAAAAAAGGGCTTGATGTGACAGAAAACATTTGTAATCACACTGGGAAGGTAGACTCAGAAAGATCTTAATGGCTTGAGATTTTACTCTCCCTTTCTGTCCTCCCTTGTGCTTTCTCTGTAATATAATATATAATGTATTTTATACATATTAAGTATTTATAGAATATGTAACATATATTAAGAAACCAATATATATATCAGAATTTTCAAACCAATATATGGACTTTGTAAAAAATATCTTTCACTGGAAAAATAAATTGAGAAAACAGAGAAATGGAAAAATCTTATATAAAAGTGACCAGTTAGTCTTGGCTCCTAATTGTCCTTTTTCTAGGAAGGCAAACCAACATTTCTCATTATTATAATTGTGCTGTAAAGTTTAGATAACTTCTCACTGTGACACTTAGAACACTGTTGAAATAACTCTTTACAAACATGCTTCTCTCTTATGATCAAAATGATTTCAAAACATCCTTCACACCCTTGCAGAGCCAGCACATGAGAAGGAGCTAGATCACAGACAACATATGCTTTTATGAATGAGTGGGTGAATGAATGAACCTGAATGAACCATTTAGCCATGCCTAACACCTCAAAGCAAGGTTCGTCAATCTCGCTTGCAGACATTCTTCCTTATCCTTTTTTTAAAATAAGAAAATGTTAAGTATTTTTTTCTGTAGTATTTCATTGACATTCTTATCCTGATACTGTGTATGTTTTATGTGTATGTCCCTTGACTAATGTTTATCCATACATTGATTAAGCCAAGAAGCCATTACTACAGAAATCTCTGCACAGTCCAATATTGTAGTTTCACATGCAGAAAGTGTTTTATCTAATCTGGGATCTTCCTTTCACATTTTTCTATCTAAAAGATCATTTCTCTGAACCTTATTTATAAAGATAGAAAAGTCCTGAGGCAAGGTAGATAAAATCTTTAATAAGTATTAAACTATTTATAAATAGTCCATGAATAACTTAGAAATAAATTCAGAGCAGGTATATGTGTGTGTGTGTGTGTGTGTGTGTGTGTGTGTGTGTGTGTGTGTGTGTATATATATATTGAATTCACAGAAGAGATAAAGGAATGGCAATAAAAAATCATATGCATATAAAATATTTTCACTTTAAAAGACAGTGGTGATGCTCTAACTCTTGGGCTTTATAAGAGTTCTGCTTTACCAAGATGTGAACAGAGTTTCAGTAAATTAAATAACTAGTTTCCACTCATGAGAATTATCAATGGCAGAGTTGGAAGTATAGTGAAGGCTCCTGACTCATAAACCTCTTCTCTGTACTCCATGCTTCTATATATTTTTGTTACATACCAATTCTGATAAATATTTTTCTTTGTAGTACATATTTCATCTATATTACCGTTAATGGTAATTCTGCTTTAGCTGTTTCCCACAGAAACTCTTTATTTAGATCCTGCAAGCATAAACCAATATAAATATAAAGCAAAACTATTGAAACTCAATATTGTGGCATTTAAAAATTGATTTGCCTCAATTGATGGAGAATCCAATTTAGGTTAAATAACTACGTTTATGAAATTAAGTCAGAATTTATTGGCTGTGGTATTATAACTCATCAACCATTGTTGAGCTTGTATGAGTTTGAGCAGAAAAGTTAGTTAACAATAATATTCAAATGATCAAAAACAGACACAATGTTACTTTACATCATGCATATGAGGCAATATGTGGTAGTCTTCAAAGGGAAAATCCATTCTTGACACTGTTTACTTTTAAGTCATTGAGCTCATTATTAAAAATTAGTGAGTAATATTGATTTTGGTACTTTAATAATTCAATATGGTTAAAGGCAATAAGAGCACTTGAAAAGAAAAATATTTGCTGTTATTGTTTATTACCAACTTTAAATATAATGACTCAATTAATCCAGGCATGGTTTCCCTAAGCGAATTGAAATTCAATTACCAGACTGATAAGATACCGAAGTCTGTAACTTACATGTCTGGTAGGAGACAGAGCCCAGTGATGTAATCAATACTGCATTCAAGATGTTATATGGTGGTGTTAATTTGCCACGGAATATATGGAAATTTCTTTGACTTTAAAATAAAATATCTCAGATCCACTGCTGTGCTCCTAGTTGCATTTCAAATAAGAACTCTGCAAAATATACACGACTTTAAAAATAGCTGGCCCACTCACATGCTTCATGTGAGGACATCTGCCACCGTTAGGCAGTGGGAAATCACAGCTAATAAATGCTTGTAGTTAGTAATACTTAGTCAGCAGGAATGTAAATTGCTCTATCAACAAACAATTGTTATACATGGCCCAAGTTAGAAACGCAGTTACACAGGATGCTTTTCCATAAACCTACCCACATGCATCACATATATTCTTATATGAAGTTTTCTTTAATATAATAAACTGTTAACTCTAACATCAAAGTTGTTGAGAAAGTCCATTTAGAGACTGCCCCACCTAGGAATTCATCCCCTCTGCAGACACCAAACCCAAACACTATTGCTGATGCCACAAGCGTTTGCTGACAGGAGCCTGGTACAGCTGTTCCCTGAGAGGCTCTGCCAGAGCTTGACCAATATAGATGTAGATGCTCACAACCAACCATCTGCCTGAGCACAGGGACCCCAGTGGAGGAGTTTGGGGAAGGAAGGAAGGAGCTGAAGGGGTTGCAACCCCATAGGAAGAACAACAATATCAACCAACCAGACCCTCCAGAGCTCCCAGCAACTAAACCACCAACCAAACAGCACACATCGAGGGACCCATGGTTCCAGCTGCACATCTATAGCAGAGAATCGCCTTATCTGGCATCAATTGGAAGGAAGGCTCTTGGTCCTGTGGAGGCTCGATGCCCCAGCACTGAATTCTAGGTGGGGAGTGAGTGGTTGGGTGGAGGATCACCCTCATAGAAGCAAGGAGAGGGGGAGGGAATAGGGTTTTGTGGAGGGGAAACCAGTAAGAGGGCAGCATTTGAAATGTAACTAAATAAAATACCCAATAAAAAAACATCAAAATTGTATCCACAATTTTAAGTTGGAAGAAACATTAGTGGACTTTTTTTTTTCCAGCTTAAAAAGTTGTTTCTCACACTCTGTTATCAAAGAGACTTCATAAAGAGACCTGACGTTGTCCAGAGTCACTGTCCATTTGCCCTTAGGACTTCTTTATTTCTTGGAACTGTTAAACATTTCCAGCATTTGTCATGCTGAGAAGGTTTTAACTTTTGGTTTTCAGGGGTATTTTTTAGTGATTATAAACGTTAGGTGGTGTCCTCTATAAGTATTAAAGGTGTGGATTCACCCGCATCTGTTCTATGTTACCTATAAAGAAACGTGAGCATATTCCCTTTATTCTTTTTTACTTTTAAAAATCTATTTATTTATTCACTTTATATTCCAATATCAGCCCCAATCTCCTCCTCCTTTCCTCCTTCCCCTCCTCCTCTCTTCTCCCCTATCCTCCCGTTTCACATCAAGTCACTGCAGAACTAGGTGCATCCTCTCACACTGAGGACAGACAAGGAAGCCCATCTGGGAAAACAGGATCCACGGGCAGGCAACAGGTTCAGGGACAGCCCCTGCTCCAGTTGTTGGAGAATCCCCATGGCGATCAAGATTAATCTGTACATCTGCTACATATGTGCGGGGGTCCTAGGTCCAGCCTTTGCTTGCTCTTCCGATAGTGGTTCAGTCTCTGGGAGCCCCAAAGGGTCCAGCTTAGTTGACTCTGTTGGTCTTCCTGTGGGGTCACTGTCCTCAAATTGCTGAATCCTTCCCCCAAGTCTTCCTTGAGATTCTCCAGCTGCATCTAAAGTTTCGTTGTGAGTCTCTGCACTTCTTTCCATTGGCTGCTGGGTGGAGCCTCTCAGAGGACAGTTATGCTAGGTTCCTGCCAGAAACCATAACAGAGTATCATCAATAGTGTCAGGGATAGGTTCTTTTCTATGGGATGGGTCTCTCTTTTTTTTCCTTATAATTTAAATCCCGAACTCTGCTCCCTGTTCATCGCCCCACTCAGAGTCACTCCCCTCATCCCCTAAGCTCTCTCCTCTGAGAGGGTAGAGTCCTATTGGGTGTCCCCCC
>JADRCD010186762.1:0-32308 GCA_019843815.1 Montemys delectorum | reverse complement strand
GGGGGGGAGGGGAAGGGGAGGGGAAGGGTGATGATTTGGGCCATTCCTGGGAAGTCAGCCTTCTGATCTCTGGCAGGTTCTACCTCATCAGCGGAGGGGTCCCTTTCATCATCTGTGGGGTCACAGCTGCCACAAACATCAGAAATTATGGGACCGAGGATGAGGACGTGGCATAGTGAGTACTTCCTACCTATAAGCTGGCAAAAAGCTGGGACCCCCGCCCCCCAGCTCCTCCTGTGGTCATCCCAGGCCCTTGCAGAATGTGCTGACTTTGTGCCCAAGGCTGGGGAAGGGGAGGGAAGGTGCCCACAGACATCTGTTAGAACGAACTAATAATTTGTTAGTGACTGTCCCCTGAGGTACCTGTGGTAAGGCGATGGATGAGCCCTTGAGATGAAGAGCAAGCCATGGTTCTTGGGCCCCAGAAGATCACTCAGAGTTGTGTCTCCCCAGCCTCTTCGTGAGCAGAAGCCCTTCTCCCAACACACTCAGCTTCCCACTGACTCTTAGACACCAAAGGCCTGTCTTTTCTACAGTCTAGGATCTGATAGCAGGAGGTTAGCTGAGCATGGAATACCCCTGGAGTACAGACAGATCCAGACCCATCCCTTACAGGTGCCTAAAGCCCTTCATCATTCTCAGTACCCTCTCAGAACCCCAGGAAGTCCAACCCTCATGCGTGCCACAGTGGGCCCCATACCCCTCCTCATCAGAACCTGCTTCCTCCCACTCCCTCCTTACCCAGGGCAATATCCTGCCTCCATCAGTGGACCTCCTTGCCCCATCCACCCCAGCCTGCCTCAGTCCCACCCTGACCCACCTCCTAAGGGTCAGCACACCAGGCTAACTAAACACCTCCCCAGACTGCAGTTCTGTCTCCGTCCACCCAAACCTCATGGCTGACCAACTAGTCTTGGGTGACCATCTGTTTCCTTATCATAAAATTAAAACAGTCCCTTATAGGAAAGAAACCCCATTCAGTCCTGATAGCAGGGGAGGCAAGTGCACTAGCCACATACCCCCACACTTACCTGCTTCTTCCTGCAGCTGCTGGATGGCCTGGGAACCCAGCCTGGGTGCCTTCTATGGACCGGCTGCCTTCATTGCCCTGGTCACCTGCGTGTACTTCCTCTGCACCTACGCGCAGCTTCGGCGTCACCCGGAACGCAGGTATGAGCTCAGAGAGCGCACGGAGGAGCAGCAGCGCCTGGCAGCGCCAGAGAGCGGCCATCGCCACGGAGTCCGTCCTGGCACCCCACCCACATGTGATGCGCTAGCTGCCTCGCAGCTGCAGAATGAGCATTCTTTCAAGGCCCAGCTTCGTGCCGCTGCCTTCACACTGTTCCTATTCACAGCCACGTGGACCTTTGGGGCCCTGGCTGTGTCTCAGGGCCACTTCCTGGACATGATCTTCAGCTGTCTGTATGGCGCCTTCTGCGTGACACTGGGACTCTTTGTTCTCATCCACCACTGCGCCAAGCGGGAGGATGTGTGGCAGTGCTGGTGGTCATGCTGCCCTTCTCGGGGAGACACCTCCACCACCAAGCCCAGTGCCCACCCTACACTTGATGCCAACGGGGATGCGCTGGGGCATACAGCCTGCCTGCAGGACTCACCATGCCCTGGAAAACTCAGAGGTTTTGGCCATCCACCAGCCAGCCACTGCAAGATGACCAACCTGCAGGCTGCCCAAGGCCACGTCAGCTGTCTGTCACCCGCCACCCCGTGCTGTGCTAAGATGCACTGTGAGCAGTTAATGGAGGAGGAGGCCCACGTCCACATGGCTGAGGAAGACGCCTTCCCACACGATCCCCACCTGCATGACCCTCACCTGCACAGGTGCCTCAAGGGCAGAACTAAGCCCCACTACTTCAGCCGGCACCAGGCAGCTGCAGCTGAGAGGGAGTATGCCTACCACATCCCCTCCAGCCTGGATGGCAGTCCCCACAGCTCACGTACGGAGAGCCCCACCAGCTCTCTTGAGGGCCCAATGGGGATGCACACATTGGCCTGCTGTGCCCAGGCTGACCCCTTCCCCATGGTCAGCCAGCCTGAGGGTGGAGACACAAGCCCTGGGCTCTATGGCTGTCCCCCACACCTGTCCCCAGGCCCTGCCCACTTGGAGATGCTACGAAGGACACAGTCCCTGCCGTTTGGGGGCCCCAGCCAGAATGGGCTGCTCCAGGGTGACGTTCGAGAAGGCCTGCCATTTGGCACTGATGGGACAGGGAACATCCGAACAGGACCCTGGAAAAATGAAACTACAGTGTAGTCGGGCTGGGAACACAACTCCTTCACCAGTGCCACCATGTGTCCCTGGAGGAGCTTCAGAGCAGGGAGTGGCCCTTTGTTACGTGGGCTTAGTGGGCTAGGGGGAGGGAGTCATCAAATGACCAAGTGGTTCTGAAATGGTTCACACCCCTCAGCCATGATCTCTTTTATTGTGAAAGAACCCATTGGAAGAGCACTGGGCCACATGCAACCTCTACTGGTTCCCAAGCGTATCTCCATAAGCCTGTCACCTGCTTTCTGTTTATAGCACCTTCCCTCGATGCTGGGAGGGAAGCTGGGAGACGCCCCCCTCAGAGACTCCAGCTGGTGTTCTTGCCTTTGGCATATGTATGTTAGGTTTTACTCTAGGGGCCTCCAGAGCTCACTCACGCTGGGCAGTTTCCTGTCCCCTGCTGTCCTTGTGTTATCTCACACCTGCATCTTCACTGGGGGACCCACCTGGCACCTCTGCCTGCTCACCACCTGCACCTGTATGGGACATGGCCCTGGCCTGATAGCCTGAGGTCAATTTGGGTGCTAAGGATGGGCCTGGTATGGAGCCATGGGGAGAGGAAGCAACTACTGGCTGTGGCCTTCAGGGAGCTGGCTACAGTCTCTCTGGGCCTATGCTTGTGAAAGTCGGCCACTGTGAGACTGGATTCTGTTCCAATGTGAGCATGCAGGAAGTAGTCGAGTTCTCCGTCCCACAAGGAGGGGCTGAGTGGGGTGTGATCGTCATCACAGGTGAAGGTTTCAGGTTGTGGATGAAGGTCTCTTTTCCTTTTTGCCATTTTCATGAACATTTTGGGTACAAAGCCCCACCTCAAAGAGCATATTTCAACAATGAGCCTTTTGTAAAAGCAAGTGTCTTGTCCTAGGGGAGATCCTCACCAAGGTGAGCGCCCAGAGGTGCCAACCTGTGAGACTGTCCACCTTTCCTCTCTAGCTTTCTCTTCCCAGTTTGTAGTCCATATGCATACATATGTACACACACACACACACACACACACACACACAGGCATACATATATGCACACATTTGTATGTACACACACGCTTATACATATTTACAGTTACACCAGGCACATCACATACATGTGCATCCACACACTTGCTCACCACACACATGCACACGTACTGCACTGTCCACATATAGACACACTGGTGTTCATATGCACCCACAAACAATTAGTGTGTATCCTAGCCCTGAGTGCTGGGTTTCTTTGCAGATGTGGGTGAGTCTGTGACTTGCTCCACATAGCATAGCCTTCCTGATAACCGCCTCAAAGAACAGGGCATGGTTGAGTTCCTAGAGCATTGGAGGCGGCAGCATTCTGCAGCCTGTGGTGGGCAGCGCCATCTAGAGGCAGACACTCAGTATCTGAGTAAGGAGACTGGCAGGCAGATCTGACATTTACAAGCTCCTCTGTGACGTCCCTTAAAGCAGCATTCTGTACCCATCCCTCAGGTGGGTAGCCAGGGACCACCAGGCTGTTTCAGCTCCTTTCACTAACAGACTTCTTTACCTGCTTGCGTAGCTGATGTGTGCAGAACCCACCATGCTGTGTACGTACTGTAGATACAGACCATCCAGAGGAAAATACAGTGTTTTACATTCTTTGTCCTTGCTCAGGCTGGTCAATAGCATTTATGTGTCTGTTTCTCAGTCTTGACAAGGAAGAACAGTACGGGAGAGACTTGGACCCCATCCAGGCTGCTCCCCTGGGCCTAATCCCAATCTTTTCTACCATGATGCCTCTGGGAGAACAGAGACATCTCTTCATTCAACCAAAGAAATTCGGCATTAAATATTGAACCTGGCTATGTTTCAACATTGATTTAGATTCATGAGTCCACTTGGACCAATGCTGCAAGAGAGTCCCATTATGTCCTGTGGGGGAGTGTAATGATGTGCAGCATCTCGACTCAGAACCAACCTCCCTTAGACCGAAAGTGTCTGTGCCAGCTTTACAGCCCTTCCTTTACCATGGCCCTTCCTTCTTCCTTCATGAGAATCCACATGGCCAATGTGTAGGTGGCTGTACAGTGAGTGTGCACGTGAGAGTGAATGCACATGCATGCTTATCAAGTGTGAGTTGTGAGTGGGTGCTGTCAGAGTCATGCTGCATGTCCATCTGTATGGAATGTGCATGTGTATGAGTGTCTGTGTGTGTGTGAGCTCTTCACAAAGGTAGCATCACACACGCGCGCGCGCACACACACACACACACACACACACACACACACACCAGCCTCCCTACACAAGTATTTGATGAGCTTATATCCTCAGCACACAGAGATGTTATAACAGCTTTAATAACCTCAGCAGTGATTATAATGATGGAGGCTCTGCCTGTCTAGAGACCAGCAGTGTCTGCTGTGTCTCCCACAGGGGTACTCCACAGCCAGACAATCTCACGTCTGCCTGCTGAGGTACCAGCGCTGCCTAGGCAGATCAAGGACACCTCTCAGATCTATGAATGAGTCACCTCTTCAGGGGCTTTGAGAAGCTGAGAGGCCCCTGGAGCTACCAGAAAGACGCTTGAGATGGGATCTACATCTCACCTGCCTGAAACAGGCAGGCAAGACTGAAACAGGGGAAGATCAGGGAGACTCTGGGCCCCATCTTCAAAGGAAAGTCAGCTTAGAGAGTGTAATGAGGCTTTCAGGGCTGTGTGTCAAGGTACAGCCTTGGCTGGAGACCTGCGGATGGATCCTTCTGCAGGAGCAGGTAGCCCTATGTATTTCTTAGTGATTCTTGGCAGAGGCGTCCCTAATGGTGGCTGTGCTAAGGGCAGTCTGCCAAGTCCTACCACCTGTCCCCTGACTCACGGTGTTTCTTGGTAGATGCTGCAGGCCTCAGCCTACAGTAGGCTCTGAGATCAGCAGATCCCTCTGCAAGGACCACAACCCCCAAGGCAGCCCCTATCACACTTCCTAGTGTTGTTAGAATTTACATTTGAGACCAGTGGCCTGAGAAACACCTTCATTCTATGGTTTACTGTCCTCTAAAATGTCATCTATTACTATTACAACTGGGACCAAAGAGTGACACCTGTAAAACAAGGTATTTGAAGTCCTGTGCCCACAATGAAGCCCAGCTCTGCATCTGCAACAGAGGCTAGAGACAAAAGAGACAGGAGGAACACTGGATGCTTGGCTTAGGCAGAGTCAGGGCCCAGTGGGGCTCCTGGGATAGAAAATAGAGAAATCACGTGAGTGAACCGGTCTCTGGGACAAATGAGTGGTCACCTGGGTGCTTTGGTTAACCAGGAGGATGTATAGAGCAGGAAGGTCCTGAGGTCCAGGCAGAAGAGAGAAGTCCCTGAGGTCACCTCTAGTAAAGGGTGTTTTCACAATGAGTCAGTCAGGATCAGCCAGAGAACCAGTTTTCATCTCATGCCTCTTTGGATTGGCATCTGTGACCCCCAGACAAGAGGTTTAAATAGAGCTAGTACCCAGACAGCCAATTCCCACTACTCTGGGATTACTCTCCAGGTCTTCTATGACTGCATGCCACATTCTTTCCATTCACCAAAGCCCAGACAGACACTGGATGTCCCAGGGGATCATCTAGGATGATGGGCCCCTGGTTGACTCCTCACCTACTACTGATATGGGTGCTTAGAGAAGTGACATTGGCTTCCTTTTATTCCCAGACTACATGATTTGATTCTGTGTAAATATCAACACAATTTTGATGCCACATTCCTATGTCCACAACTCAAGCTACAGCCATAACCAGCCATGGCCCCTTCAAAAGGAATCCAGCAGCTGGGCTTATGCATCAGTTCCCATGACTGTTCCAACAAGACAGTGACTTATAAGACAACTGACTCAGAGAAAAAGCTTGGTTTGGCCTGCAGTTTGGAAGATCTAGTCCAGGACCAGGAGATCATGGCTTTGAGTCCATGGCTGGGAGTACCAGACAGTGACAAAAGACATGTTGGGAAAACATAGGTCAAAACATAGAGCAAGCAGCATAGGTCACACCAGGAAGGACCAGACACCCACGATCCCTCTTAAAAGCTTATCCAATGACCTAAAGGCTTCTCATCCCACAAAGACCCCCTCCTAAAGGTGCATAGCACCCCCCCCCAACAGCACTGTCTTGGGAAACAAGCCTTTGACACATGGACTTCTAAGCATACCACAGCAAGGACATGTAGAAGGCAGGCCCTTCCCTGACAGCCAATGTCCTTGGCCTGTCCTTGGGCCAGATCCACCTGCCTAGGGAGGGAGGGTGGGAAAGAGCTGACTCACCAGGGAGAGCAGGAGGAGTCCTCACGCCTGTGTCTTGGTTCAGAAAGGACTCCTGGCCCTGTCTCAGGAACATATCCCTGTATACCAAGACTCCCAAAAAGAGAGGCATTCTAGTGAATTGTGGGGAAATGTTCAGGGAGGATGCTGACAGGGCAAGGAGACATGGCCTGCACAGGGCAGGGTGAGTGTCACTGACAGAATTCACCTTTCTGGTAACCTGGGATGGTGAGTGCTCTCCACTAGTATATTCAGGAAAGCTCTGAAGTACTATGGGATAGGTAAGTGCTGTGTGACCTTTGTATTGTGGGAAACAGTGAGTGCAGCCACCACCTTGGGAAGCTGATCCCTGGGGTCTCTGAATCGACATCATCTGCATCACCTCGATGTAGGCTTAGATTTTTTCAGAACCTACTTTATTTAAGGTTCTTAAACACTTTAACCTCCCTTCTAATCCAACAATCAGAGGTAGGGGAAAAGAAGATTAATAGGAAAAGGGTGATGCAGACCTGCTTAGAAGTAGTTTCTTGAGGCAATTTCACCCTTTATTGTCAGGATACCAGCAGTCCAAGCCAGTAGCAAACACCAAACACAAATCAATAGCAGTGACATGCATGAATCAACAGAAACAGCAAGGTCCACATGAGTCAGCTGGAACACCACAAGAAATTCTTTGGTGTGTTTCTCTCTACAAAGTGAAGACCAGTAAAGACCAGCAAAGCATTGCACAGCAAATGCAAGAGCATTCTCTCACTGTTTATGGGGTTCCATTTATATTCTTTCTAAACATCAAACACTCTCTTCAAGTGTCTGTTTTCAGCAAAAAAAAAATCTCATGCCCTCTCACAAGACAACTTCCAGAAAAGCATAACATGACACAACTGAACTGTTAACAAAACCAGAAATTTTCACTTCACCAAGAGGGACATCTGATTTATACTGAATTCCCCAGTCTGTGTCTTGAGAGGGGACCTGGGACAGAGACTAATTCAGGAAGGTGACCCAACACAGGAGGCAGATGAGGGAAAGGCTTCTGAACAAGAACATGGTACCATTGCTGTTTGGGCAACTGAATTAGGCAAGGCTGGTGATCTGCACCCGATGGTCTTGGTAAAAATTTACCCAGTAATGGTTATCGCAGCCTGGGAGGGGAGACTGCAGTCAGAACAAACACAATGATGAAAGGAACAGTTCTACTCTGAACACTCAGGATGAGGAGAAAGTGAGGCAGGTGCCTGGGGTCACCAGAAATGAGCTCTCTGTGCTAGGTACCAAGATTAGAAGTGAAAAGGCTCAAACCTAACAGGTCAAACTTTCCTCCAGCAAGGCTGATAGAAATCATGTGCTGTGGCAGGAGTGGCTTAGGGACCTGAGTCATTTGATGGTACATGATCACAGGTACTCTTAACAATTCCCCTATACTAGGAAGAGATGTGGGATGCAGAAGATGCCCTTTTGTGGGCAAGTGAAGCCAGCAAAGACAGGTGGCCAAACTTACCCATCTTCTGTGCTCTTTGCTGCCTACCATCCTATCTTCATCCTTCTCGAACTCCATACCACTCCCTCTAGGAGCATCAGCCCCATCCTCACCCACTCACCGCTCCCCACAGAATCCCACCCCTCCAGGAAAACTGGGAGGAAGGGCTACAAAGAGAGCTGCTCTGGGCTGCAGAGAATATTGGGAATCTGGGAATGAAGCTATCCCTTCTTAGGATGATGCAGCCAACCTATCACACTGCACGATTTGCTCACATTCGGCATCATGTATGTTACTCATCTCTATAAAACCTATCTGGCACATGGCATCAGGAAGCAAGGGATGGAGAAGAGTGAGCAGAGGGCCACACTCTGGCCCAGACCCTCAGCATCCACCTTCAAAGCCTCCCTGAGATACTGGGAGTAACCATAGGACTATGGGCATTTCTTGGCAGAATGGTCACCGTGGAAATGGAATCAAGACCAAGAGGACTTTTTGAGACCTGGGCCTCGGGCATGCTCAGGGTTCCCTGGTCTCATAGTGACACCTAAGCCTCTAGGCCTACTGAACCCATTCCTTCCCACTGCTCCACTGGCTAACAGGCCACTCACTCACCATAAATGTCCTCAGATACAGCATCTTCTGTATCTGAGACAAGGACATCCACAGACACACAGATAAATAGGATGAGAGACAGAACAGTCATGACTCCACAGAAATTCCTAGGATCGAACATGAACCTGATCACCTGAATACTAACTGTTATTCCCCTCTCGGGGGAGAGCCTGAGAGACTTGTGGACACCATGTGGCCACCCCCCCAGTTCTGGAAAGAAAGGAGTTGATGGGTGCTTTTAAAAGCCCAGGCTTCCCCTGAGGACACTATAAGGAAACCGTCCACTCTGTGAACTGAGTGACCCCAGCTTCTCCTGGGAAAAAAAGATAGTTACCAGAACTCTTACACCTACACATCACCCAGAGGGAGCCCAGGGCCACCTAATTATGAATTTCTCTCCAGAAGGCCAGGGATACACACAAAAAGACATAGAGTCAAAGAATGATTCTAACCCCAACTTGCAGGCACCACGGGCTAGCTGTCAGGGAATGTCCTTGTGGCAAAAAGAATCAACTGAGACACAGGCCTCAGGGGGAGATGGTACATCCCTGTGCCTCTGGTCAGCTGGAACAAGGACCTATTGTCCATTCTGGTCATCTTCAAGCTTGGTCTGGGAGCTATCTACAGTGACATCTGGGGACATCTACAGAGGACAATGTCATCTTGAGTGGGCAAATGGACTAAGTGTTCTATGACTTTCCAGAGTGTATTCTGGTCTCTCCAGTGCTCAGTGGAGCCCTAGAACTGGTCAGGGGTAGCACCAGGACCAGTAAGCATCAGTACTCTAAGGCAAATGTTTTCATAATTAAAATGTGTATTTAATATAAATGGAGAAATGCTACAGCTGAAGCCAGAAACAGTTGTACTTATACCTTTATCAATATCTACATGCCCTGTTATCTTACTCAGTGTTCTATTGCTGTGTAGAGACACTATGGCCAAGCCAACACTTATAAAGGAACACAAGTGACACCCAGTGACATACTCCTTCCAATAAGGTCACATACTCCAACAAGGCCACACCTACTCATCCCTCTCAAGTGGTGTCACTGTCTAATAACTAAGCATTCAAATATGTGAGCCTGTAGGGGCCATTTTTATTCAAACCACCACAGCCATTAATAAGGAATGTAAATAGAAGGATGTAAAAGGACTACAAATAAAATAAAATAAAATAAAATAAAATAAAATAAAATAAAATGATACTGGAGAAATGGCTCAATGGTTAAGAGCATTTGCTACTGTTCAGAGGACCTAGGCTCAATTCCCATCACCCACATGACAGCTCACAACTGTGTAACTCCAGTTCCAGAGGACCTGACACTCTCTTTTGACCATCATGGGCACCAGCTATATAGGATGTACGTATACATATATGCAGGCAAAATACTCATACACATAAAAAAATACTTTCTAAAAAGTAAAAAAAAGCTTACCTAGAAAATGGATCTTTTATTAATTAAATTAATTAAACTGTAGTATTAATATTAAAGTATTAATACTAAAAAGTAGTTTCTTCAAATTCATGAAAAATATATTTCATAGAGATAAAGAATCATTTTAATAGGAAAATATTATGATTGAAAATTGTATATTTATAACAAATGTATCAGTGGTAGACTCAAAGTAGGAATTTATCTGATTCAATCACAGTGAGTGGTTCTATACAACCTTTTGGCACTAAAAGACACACAGATTAACCACGCATGGTAGTGAATGTTTGTAATCCCAGCACTTGACAGGCTAAAGCAAGAAAATTGCCAGTTTGGATCCAGTCCGAACTATATAGACTAATCTTATCTCACAAAAGATAAAATGGAGACATGAAGCTGGAGAAATGGCTCAGCAGTGAAGAGCACTGGCTGCTCTTGCAAAGGACCTGGATTCAGTTCCTGGCACCCTCATGATGGCTCACAGTTGTCTGTAACTCCAGCTCTAGAGGATCTGACTGACACCTTCTGGCTTCCTTGGCACTAGGCACACAAATGGTACACAGACATACATGCAGGCAAACAAACACTGATACATATAAAATTTTAAAATATATATTTTTAAAAAAGAAAGAGGGAGAAAAAAATTAAGAGAGGGAGGGGAGAGAGGAGAGAAGAGGGGAGAGCAGGAAGGCATGGATAGGAGAGGAGAAGAGAGGAGGAGAGGAGGACTAAAGTCAGGATATAGAAACTCTAATATTGTGATTAGTTAAGTTTGAACTCCTGATGTACAATGACCACTCAGATCTCATGCTACACTGGAGGAGCATATTTTGAGCTATAAACAAAATTTCACATATTCTCTGATTCTCACTCTCCCTCTGGCTTTTTATCTCTTACATACCTGCCTACAGAGGGTTCACATACAATCGGGCACCCATACATACACAGAAAAGTAAAGTAAGTTACTTTTAAATTTTAGAGCATTTCTTAAAAATAGAGTCTTACATGTCTCAGGCTGTCGTTGAACTCACTATGTAGCCAACACTGTTCTTGAACTCCTGATCCCCCTGCCTGTAATTCCCACATGCTGAGATTATAGGGGTGCCCAGATTCAAATAATCTCCCAACACACAGCATTTAAGCCAGATGTCATTAACATTGAAACAAGCAGGAAGCATATGTTTGGAAGTTTTGGAACATACTTTGACAGAATCACAATGACGAAGTAGTACATCAAAACTTATCATGGTAAAACTGTGCTACATGCAGTTTCTGCCATGACGAAGTTTTACAACTATGAAGAAGGAAGGAAGAGGGGTGAGAGGGGCAGGAAAGGAGGGGAGAGGGAGAGATTCTGTAAACGTGTAAGTAGTGCACCCACCTCAAGAACTTATAACAATAGGGACCAGAGTCTGAGGACCCGGATTTGGATCCCAATCTGGGTAGCTGACTACACTGCCTACAACCATAACTCCATTTGATGAAATTCAATATCTATTTATGATTTTAAAATCATTAGTGGGGGCTGGGGAGATGGCTCAGGAGTTAAGAGCACTGGCTGTTCTTCCAGAGGACCCAGGTTCAATTCCCAGCACCCACATGGCAGCTCACAACTGTAACTCCAGATCTAGGGCATCTGAACCTCTTCTGGCCTTTGTAAGCTCTAGGCTTGCATCTGATGCATAGAGACATATGCAGGCAAAACACTCACACACATAAATAAAAATCAATATGCCTTTTAAAATATATTAGATAAACCAGTAATAGACAGGAATGGCTGAATGGAGATACAGAAATCCATGATAAAGTTATACTTGTGTCCAGGAGTTCTGACACATGTTCCTGTCTTCCATAAGCACCTGTGGACACATAGTTCACAACCGGGAACACACATACACATAAATAAAAATAAAATTATTTTTTTAATTTTTAAATAATTTCTAAAATAATAATTAACCAAATTAGGAGAAATTAAATAATAAAGAAGAGTATAAAATAGAAAATGAAATATAAATATATATACTTATATATAACACATATAAAGATGTGTTATAAAAATGTGTTTAAAAATATTAATAAATCTAGGGGTTTGGCATACACCTTTAATCCCAGCATTCAAGAGACAGAGGTAGGCAGATCTCTGTGAGTTTGTGGCCAACCTAGTCTACATAATGAGTTCCAGGATAGCCAAGCCAGGGCTACTTAAGACTCTGACTTGGAAAAAAAAATAATCAGTTAGTCAGTTAATTAAAATAACCCTGGCAAATCTGATCAAGAAAGAAAGAAACACAAGCTATAGATGCCAGTAGTCACAGGGGCATCACTACAGATGCTACAGATGAAAGAAAGGGGATGGAGACACAGAGAATGCATACTCCCCAGAACCATACACCAGCAAGTTTAAGCAGTGGAGTGAAACAAAATAATTCCTAGGAAAGAATATAACAAAATTGTCCTAAGGGACTATAAAAGCAGTTTAACAATTTATAACTATTCAAGAAATGACTCCATAGTTTGAAACTTTGTCATTAAGAAAAATAAGTGTCTTAGTCCAAGTGTCCAGATGGCTTCATCAAAAAAAATCTATCCAACCATTAAAGATGGAAACAATATGAGTTTACAAGAACTTTTCCAAAGAACAGAAAAAGAAGGAATCCATCCAACCACTCATGAGTAAGCATAATCCTCTAATTAAATCTGACAAGGACATTATAAAAATATAAAATATAGGCCAACAAAAACAAGTACAAAAAGCCTACACAAAATATTACCCAACCAAGCCCAGCAACACTGGGAAAGATAACATATCCTAATTATATGGATTTATTCCAGAAATATATAATTAAACAGTAAGCATTTGTCAGTATAACCATAAACATTAACAGAACAAAGGAGAAAACATAACCATCTTAATAGGCACAGGCACACATTTGATGAAATTCAATGTCTATGATTTTCTTTTAAACAGATCTAATTCATTTTATTTTTCTTGTATAAAAACCCTTACGTGGTAGCCACAGTTGGAGCCTGGGTCCTCTGAACAGAGACTCTTGTATGGGTTTTCACATGATGATCCTTGATAAGAAGACTTGGTGAACACAGTCTCTTTCCAGAGGTCAGGGGTCAGGTAGCTGTAGGTCTTGGAGATGGCATCAAAGGTGGTCTTGGCAAAGTTGCCCAGGTTGGCAGTATAGCCTCTGGCTGAAGTGTAGCAGTCATCTATACCAGCCATCATCAGTAGCTTCTTGGGCACAGGAGCAGAGACAATACCAGTGCCTCTGGGAACAGGGATGAGACACACCAGCACAGAGCCACAGTGGCCTGTCACCTTGCATGGAACAGTGTGCAGCTTGTCAATCTTGTTCCTCCAGTACCCTCTCCACACATGGAGGATGGAAAGTTTGGCCAAGATGATGGCCCCTTAGATGGCAGTGGCTACCTCCTTGGAATATTTTACACCAAGATCAACATGACCATTGTAGTCCCCAATAGCGACAAAAGCCTTGAACTTGGCCCTGGCCTGAGTCTGCTTCTGCATTGGCATAATTTTCAGAACCTCATCCTTTAGTAATGCACCCAGGAAAAAGTCAATAATTTCAGACTCCTTAATGAGCAGGGAGAACAGGTAGATCTCCTTCAAGAACTTTATCTTCGTGTGCTTAACCAGGCAGTCCAGCTTGGTGACAGGAATCCACTCCTTGTCCCCAGCTTTACTTCCACGAGCTCTGCTGCCTGGACCACAGCCATGGCCTTGACCACAACCACAACCCCTAAGACCACTGCTGAATCCTCCATGGAAGCCACTATGGCCTCCTAATCCTGGGCCCCCAGGTCCGCGGGGCCCTCCCACTACACCAGCATCATTGGTCAATTGGTGTTCCCCTGAAAAAGAAGAAGTATTCATGATTTTTTAAAATGGATTAGTAGGGGCTGGAGAGGTAGCTTGGGAATTAAGGGCACTAGCTGTTCTTCCAGAGGACCCAGGTTCAATTCCCAGAAACCACATAGCAGCTCATGATTGTCTCTAACTCCAGTTCTAGGAAATCGGAAACCTCTTCCAGCCTCTGTAAGCTCCAGGCATACATGTGGTGCATAGAGACACATACAGGCAAAACACTCATACACATAAAATAAAAATAAATAAGCCATTTTTTAAAATGTATTAGGCAAATCAGTGATAGACAGGAACTTAAACCGATGAATGGAGTTACAGAAACCCATAATAAAATTATACTTTCTGGTAAAATAGAAATCTTGTCTACTTTCACTCTGGGAACTCAACAAAGACTGTTATTACCACTTGTCTTTGATTATTGCACAGGAGGTCTTGGCAGGAACCCTAGAAAAAGAGACACATGATGAGGACTACTCGTGAAGAACTCAAAACTTCCTGTTCTCTGATAATACAATTGCTTGCATAGGAAATCAGGGCAAGCTACAGATCAAAATTAATAAGCAGGCTTAACAGCCCAGCATGGTAGGGCATACCTTTCGTTCCAGCACTGGGGAGGCAGAGGCAATTGGATCTCTGAGTTTGAGGCCAGCCTGGTCTACAGAACAAGTGTCAGGATGGTTGGGGCTACACAGAAAAATGCTGCCTCAAAAAAGAAGGAGGAGGAGGAGGAAAAGGAAGAGGAGGAGAAGGAAAGACAGGAAAAGGAAAAAACAAGAACAGAAAAGAAAGCTGAGCAACATTGCTAGGTAGCTACAAAGTCAAAAATGTATTTGCTTAGATAGGACAACACAAAGCAGATTTTTTTCCCCAGTACTGTGGATCAAACCCAGGACCTTGCATTGGTTAGGCACACACGTAAACATTTTTTGCAAGGATTGAATTTGCACTTACACCACAAAATATCAGATATGAGCAATAAAGATATAGTCAAAGATAAACAAATCCCTTCATAGGAATCAGCAAAATGCAATCAAAAGGACATAATGAGGATCTAAACACACAGACACATGCATGTTCCTAAGGTGAAAGACTAATAAAAAATTAGAGCCAGTTGTGGCATCACATGGTTTTAATCGCAGAACTAAAAGAGGAGAGATAGGTGGCTCTCCATGAGTTCAAGGGCAGCCCGATCTACATAGTGAGTTCCAGGAGAGCCAAAGCTACACAGTGAGATCCTGCCTAAAAGAAAAAAATGTGGGGGTGGGGTGGACGGGGGATGAGTCACACCTGCTGCGCTGTATTAGACTGGCAACCAGTGTTTGATCCCTGGAACCCACTTAAAAGTGGAAGGAGAGGAAGAACTCCAGAGTTGTTGAGACTTCTGCATTGGCATAGCATGCAAGCCTGCATACACCGACATGCACACACAGCACAACAATGATATTTTTTAGAAAGATTTGTAGGTAATCAGATACACTCCAATCCAGTCAAATCCCACGTTTCTAGAGCACGTAGCTAATTCTGAATATACAAGTGTGGTCAAGGAATACCAGGTGACCGTGCTGCCCAGTGTGGATGCTAAACTAAACCCAGGATCTCTGCAAAAGTTCTCTTAACTGCTGAGCCATCTACCCAGCCGCTGGCCAAGGCATTCTTTGAAGACGCATAAGGAGAAAGGATGGATTTTGTGAATAGAGATTTCTGCCATTTGGGGACAGGGCATCACTGTTTGGCCGACAAAAATGCCAATGGGAACTAACAGAAAGGAGCAACAGACACAGAGCACACACTTGATTCAACAAAATCAAAATGGGAGATCTGAGAGCAAAGAGCTAATCCCAATAAATCATGCCCAATCCACTAGACATTCTTGTGGGGGGAAATTATGACATTTAACACACACATCATGCTGACCTACCAGTTTATGCATATGGGTTTAGCCAAATCAAGTGCATGTGTCAAATGAGACATAAACAAGATAGCTCCCAAATTTTTGTCTGTACACCCTCAAATCTAGAGGCCACCCAGCACCCTCGACTGATGGGTTCACATTGCTAAATCCAATGCAGTGACTGTCATGAACGAATCATCCCTACACTGACAACATGACTGAATGACAAAACATGTAACATGAGAAAGACCCCTCACCAACATGTCCTCATTGTCCACAAAAAGATCCCAGGATACACAAAGGAAGAATAAAATGGACCAATGAAACTGATGTGCATGATGACTTCAGCTTATGGTGGAAAAAAAAAAAAACCATAGTGAGGCAGAAACACAGAGCACAGGTGTGTGCACCTGAGCAGGTCTGGGTGGGAGTGCAGCTTCCTGCCCATCTGGCCCCTGCTTTCCTAGCAGTACTTTCTTGCCACAGGTCCTTGTGGAGACCAAGGCTTAATGCCTACTGGTGTGAGAGACCAAACCAGGTTCTTAGAAATGTCCTGCTTCAGGCTTGCTTCAGGGCAAGCAGCTGAGTTGGAGACGTCTGTCCTGTGTGTGTCATCATCTCCATCACAGCCACATAGGTATAGGCTGTGCTCAGAAGCCAGCTAGCAGTGCACCCTCATACCATGGGTCTATGCTCGCTGGAAACCAAAATGAGAATGCAAGGGGAGCCAGCAAATTATGATAAGGTATCAATACAAAAATTTTAGGAGTAGAAACAAGACAGTGAGATCAAATTCTGGGTAAACAGCCCTCCAGATCCAAAGCTGCAGGATCTCCATGACACAGTGCAACAACAGGATATTTGCAAGGAGTCCTGGCAAGGATCCAGTATTGACAGTGTAGCAGAAGCCAGAGGCCTCGAACCAGACCAATGACTCATTGCAATGGACATTTCCAAGTAAAGATGTGTGGACAAAAGGGTATGCTGTGGGACCAATTGTGACACACTGCAGCTCCCATAATGAGATTCTTTTTCATTTTATTGGGGGAGGGGTTGCCAAGGGGGAGGGTAGAACTGAAGGGATGGGAATATAAGTGGAATTGAAGTGTATGATGTGAAATTCACAAAGAATCAGTAAAAAGTTTTTTTTAAAGAGAGAGAAAAAATAAAATCCAGAAGGGACAAGGATTTCCCCACATTTAAAAAAAAAAAGTGAAAAAAACTAGATGCCAGCAGTGAGCCTGGAAAAAAGATACAGGCAAAGTTCTGAGTGGAGAAATCTGTGATTATGTAGTTCTTGAATGACTGATAGCAGGTATCAAGGCTTCTTTGGAATTTAGATTCTTACATATGTTTGTAAGAATGACTAACAGTTTTGTTTCAGAATATCAATATTTACCCCACACCAGAGATTATAGTCTTTGCATTTTTATTTTAAAAAATAAATATTGGCTTCAAAATGTACACGTGATTTGGCTGCTTGTCAAGATTCCTATCGGAAAAATGTGAGCCAAGCTTTGAAACTCCCATTCCACCTGCTGCCAAATGTAGCTGGCCATACGGAGTGCTGACCAGTGCCATGGCCTTTATGCGGTGGAGAGACAGGGTCAGGGGACGAGACAAATTCTGATCATGTCTGAATATGACCAATATGGAGCAGGATCTCTGAAGAAAAGATCAAGGTCCCAGGGACCTGGTAGAAGGGATAGAACTGGAGAAGATCAAAGGAGGCAGCCCTTAGGCAGTGAGAACAGCTCAGGCCAAAAGCAGCAGTGGAAAGAGCTCTCCATGCAGACCAGTTCAGCGTCAACTCATGGCTTGGACCAAGGACCTGCTGGTACACTCACCACCTTCCCAGAGTTCTGACTGCCTGGAATAAGCTTTAGGAGGAAAATGCCAAGCCTATGTTAGGCATGCCACAGGAGCAGAGAGCAGCAAGGGGAAGTCATTCCCCTGATCTATTCCTGGATCCAGAGGCCCCTCGGACATCCAGGTACTATCTGTGCTGCTCATCAATTGATGATAATGTCGAGTGCCCATTCTAAGCTTGCTCTGCCCTCCAGCATCATCCTCTCACACACCCTTAGTCAGCATCTACAGTGTGCCAAGTACAGAGAACTGGGACCAATACCATACTGCTCCTTTGCAGTGAAGCGCACTATAAATGCACACACACGGGCAGATGTTCAGTGAGACTAACGAAATGTCTAGCTGACAAGGGCTAAACTTTTAGGAAAGTGGCTGGTAGTCTAAAGAGACACAATAGGTCTGAGCCATCCTAAGTCCCCTCCCCATTCCTCATAGCATTCATGCCCCAGCCCTGTGAAGGAGCCATGGTGTTACCCAACCTAGAAGGCAAGGGTCTGATGAGTAGATTTGACTGTTGCAGCTAAAACTGAGTCTGCATCTATATTCAAACTTCACCCAAGTTGGATACACCTTTTTCCCTGAAGTAAATGGTGCATCGTTAGAGCCAGAAACTGTATAGTGTGAACACCCTGTTAAGTTTCGGGTTGTCTGCCCCTTCCAGTTAATGTTAGGTCTTTTCCTTAACCCCAGGGCTCGAGGGCATCTGTGAAGCCACCTGACAAAGTCCACCACCACCAGACCCCGAGCCTTGTCTTTGTGGTCATATTTACCTAGGTTCCTCAAGAGAGCATGGATTCAGAAGAAAGGGAGAGCACAAGCTGAGGTGCACCCATTGTGGGATGCACAGGCTTAGGGAGCACAGATGGGAAGAGCGTGAACTAGAGGAAAGCTCTTCCTCTAAGCTGCAGGGAGCACTGCCTGTGGAAAGAGCACAAACTGGGAAGCAGAAGCTTGGGCGGCACAGATTCAGGGATGGGGAGCACAAGTTGTAGGGAGCACAGACTGGGATGAGAGCATAGCCGGAGGAGCACAAGCTGAGGGCACCACTGACTACAGAGGAGCATAGACTAAGGGAGCACAGGCTGGGTGGAGGACAGGCTGGGGAGCACAGTCTGGGATGACAGCATGGCTGGAGGAGCACAAGCTGAGAGTACCACAGACTACAGAGAAGCATACACTGGAGGGAGTAAATTGAAGAACAGGCTGGGGAGTGTACAGGCTGAGTGAAGGACAGACTGGAAGTGTACAGGCTGGGTGGATGACAGGCTGGGGAGCACAGACCAGGGCAGTACATGCTGGAGGAAAGGCTGGCTGAGAAGCATCAAAGCTTGAACCAAGAAAGGAGACAGCTTCCCGGCCCCAAAGCAGAGGGCTGAGGCCCAGCCACCTATCTAGAGTCCTGACACAGGTCCGCAGCATGAATGGTTAGTAATTAGAAGCCTTAAGGGCAGACCGTTGAAAATTAGCATCCCTAACAGCATTGTATCCTTGGACTTTGCATGACCAGTTACAAACCCACTCTCTGTCACTCAAGCAGCACATAGTAGAGTGTCTACTATTATGTCTGATCAGGCTAGGCTCTGGGGATAGGGCCAGCAACGCCAGTAACCAATCTGACCCGCCTATGCTTCAGGAGCTGTGGTCCATAGTTCTGCTCGCTAAGGTTGTAGAGGCTGTCAGAAACAAAAACTAGCCTGTGGAAGGGGTTCTATGTCTGTCCTTTACCAAGTTTGGGAGAACCATCTAGTCCTTTGCTGTGTTTAGGGTGAATGAACATCTGATTCCCTGCCCATCACTGGACCCAGGCAAGGAAAAGATTCTAGGTGCCTGCCCCAGTCCGTGGCTGCCACTGGAGGTGACTGCAGCAACCCCGCCCCTGGGCTGGGTGGGGCGGGAACTGCGAAAGTCCTAAGGCCCAGTGTGATCTAGGTGGGCTCAGCCCTGGTACCCTCAGCCTAGTTGGGTGCAGACCCCCAGGGCGGCCGCTGCACGGAGTGGCTCCGCCCCGAACTGTCACGGACAGCGCAGGCAGGCGCGGGGTGCACCCCGGAGGCTGACGTAGTTGAAGACATCTGCGGAGCCCAAAGTCGGCCCCGGCCCGCCAGTGACCACGGCCCTCAGGGAGCCACCCCCGGCCCCGCCCCAGGCGTCCCCGCGCCACCGTTTGGCGACACTGCGGCAGGCAGCGGGCGCGTTGCCATGGCGGCCGGGCGCGCGTAGCTGGCGGTGCCCAGCTCAGCCCGGTAGGCTCAGAGGCGGCGGCCAGCTTGGACGGGGATCTGCCCGGGAAAGGACCCGCCAGAGAGGGGATCTGACCCAGAGGAAACCTGCTGGGGAGGGGATCACAGACCGGAGCTCTGTCCAGGGCCAGAGTTCCAACCTGCGCGCAGGCCCTGCTGAGCGCCAAGATGCAGGCCATGGACCCAGCCTCCCGCGGCTTCTATGAGGAAGATGGCAAGGACCTGGACTTCTACGACTTCGAGCCGCTCCCCACCCTGCCGGAGGATGAGGTGAGCCCGTCCCAGAAGCCCACCTGCTCCTGAGAAGGTGTGGGGAAAAGGAGTGGGTGGAACACAGCTCTCCTGCTGCATAGATTCTGGCCCCTCGTAGTAGCAACTGCTAGGGGATCCTGTCCTCAGCCCCACCCGCCACAGAACAGCTGGAATGCTATATAGGACAGCAATGGGACTGTCCCTGAAAAGTTGGCTACTAGAGGAACGGGCTCTTGGTTTTAATCCTTGAACAGAATTGGGGAGGAGGGGGATGGTGAAAATTCTGGCAGGTAGGGACAATAGGGACACACCTGACCTCCACAGCTGACCAGGTGCTGAAGCAGATGAGCGTAGGAACGCCCAGTGAGGCCCCTTCCCAGCACTGAGGCCTCTTTCCTGCTCTGGAAAAACCTCCCTCTCCCAAGTCCCCTGAGAGCTTCTAGCACAGAAGTGGCTGGAGCTACACAAAGCCCCTCTTGGTTGGAGAAGCTAGGGACCCCACTCCAACACCCCCAAACGATGGTCATGCACAAATTCCATGCTTTGAAAAAGCATGGTAAGCAGCAACCCCAAAATGCTCCCGGGGGTATCTTGCCCTCCTTCAAGAGTACAGGATCTTTGGGGAGATCCTTCCAAACCAGGCTCTGGAGTCCCTGTGAAGAATCCACCATTAAATACGCTGGTGCTAAAGACCTTCCCCCAGCCTTTGGAGCTGGCCTGGCCAACCGATGAGTGAAAGTTGGCCAGAAACCTCCTGAAGCATAAGCCTGTGGTCTGCAGCACCAGGCCCTGACAGCGCTTCCCTTCCTTTTCCCTAAAAGAGTGGGCTCTGAAAGGATAAAAAAAAAACTCATTGCTCCTGCCTGCCCTACCTCCTCTGAGTAGTGCTGGGGTTGGTGCTGCCCCCCATTCCCCACCTCCACCCCCACCCCCAAGTGGCCTGGATTTGGTGCAATTTAAGACTGTGGAGAGGAGAGTCCAGGGAATAAATAACCCTTTGGACTTCTCGCTGGCTTTGATGGGAAAGAAAGGATGCCCTCGGCACATGGCCTTCAGAACTGCTGGAGGACAGGACATGTTCCAGGGTATCTGTGGGAGCCTGAGCTCTCGGTGGCCACTAGAAGCAGATCTGAGAACCTCGGTGCCCTTTTGTATCAGCCACTGAGCTGGGAGGGCCCACTCTGAGCCTGGCATTTGAGGCAGTGGGTACCACTACATCAAGAGAACTTAAGCCTGCAGGTTGAAGCTGAGCCTTGTACCCCAGAGGGCCATCTGTCTACCATGCCCTGATACCTTCTGTATTAGAAATGTCCTCAGTCCCTCTGGGTTGGAGAGTGTTCACATACACAATGCATGAGTTAGCCATCCTCTGACTGTGGTGAGCCCTTTGTGTGAAATGGAATTCCCCGTTTTAATGGCATTCGGTGGGACCTTCAGGTGAGTCTCTCACCTGAGCAAGAGTGTTGTTTTTATTCCTCTAAACAGGAGGTGGCTGGTAACAGAGCTCAGCTGTAGGGTGCTTGTCTAGCATACACAAGGCTTTGGATTCTCAAGGAAACTGAACAACAACAAAAATGTAGTCTCTAAAATAAGAGAAGAGTCTTGGGGTCCTGGCCTGGAGCCAACAGAATCCCATGTCTAAGAATACAGCTGAGATTAGATTTTAGGCTTCCTGCAGTCAATTCAGTCCTCATTAAGGTTTTTAAATTTGTGTTCATCAAGGTCACATGACTTGGTGCCTGGCATAGCCTTCTGTATCTGGCTGCATTTGAAAGCTGTCCAGAGTAGGGTGGCAAAGAGTTAGGCTGCCACTCATTCTGAATCTCTGTGCTGGGTAATACCATGGGGTAGGTATGGCTCAGACAATGACAGCTCTTGTACAGGTGAGAGACGGCCAGATCCAGGATACATACAGAGCATATAGGACATCAGAATTCTCTCTACTACAACCAAAAAAAAATAAAATCTTACAAAACCTCCAAGGGCCCCTGAATATCTCTACCCTCTCACAGTTCAAAGAAAATCCAAATGGCTTGAGAACATGCTGTCTAATCCCTTGATAACTGGTAGAGGGATAAACAGACTCACTGAAGGCCATACCATGATGGCCAAAGATGACACTGGACATAATATGTGTGAGAAAGTCCTTCCTCTGTGGTGGGGGTGGGAAATGCCCATTAGAGAATATCTTGTGATGAAGAGACCAGCACCCGCTCCCAGCGATTTCTCCAGAGAGACAAGCCTCACGAGCAGGCTGTGTGCCTATGCGAAAACCCACCAGACACTTAGAACTCGTCATGAATAGATCAGCATGTCCTACTAGGTTGTGGAGGCTGAAGCCATGCTGTGTCCCCTGGTCTCTTAGACTGAAACAGCAAGAAGGCCCTGGATGTACAGTAGAGATACTCTGACCAAGAATTATACAAGGTGGACTTCTTGAAGGAGATGGCCTTTCTTGGATTCAACATGGACCATCAATCTTTCTGGACATGGAAAGTGAAGTCAGAGATAAAATAGTAAGACTGGATCTAGGTAGAGCCATAGCTGCTGGAAAGGCAGGCACACACCGAATAGCTGTGGAGGGTAGTACTGATCAAGAGGTAGGTGATAAAATTGGACTTCAGGAATGCAGAGTAGTGCTGATTTGGCCATGAAGATGGCACCATTGGGTGTCAGCAGAGTTCTCATTGTTCCTAAGCCAATGGAACCTCCTGGTGCTGGACAGGCCTTGGGGACTGAAGATGAACAGGGACCCACAGCAGAGATTTTCCCATTAGAAAGGGGTTTTCCCATCATGCCCTTAAAGTTCATATAGTACGTTTCTAAACAGACTCTGAGCAGAAGACAGCCCAAAACCAGAGAGGAACCCTGAGCCAGCAGGGTGGGCACTTGGGGGCAGACACAGCCCACAGAGCACCTTGCAAGCTTTCACATCCCTGATGGGATTTGGCTGCTCATGAACTGAGGCTGCCAGCAAATGCTGCCAGCATCAGTTTGAGTTTTATGTTGGCAGGTCCTGTTATGATAAGCTAATTGGTTATAAATGCACTTGAAGTATGCATGATGACCCCTAGAGTCCCTATAACCCAGCTCCAAGTCTGTCTAAGGGAGGGGGAGCTCTTTAGAGCACATAAGCCCTAAGCAAGGCACTCTGCAGTAACCAGATAAGGGCTTGCCCTCTGAAACTCAAGGATCAGCTGAAGCGTCTCTCCCTGGAGCGTAGCCCCTAATCCCCAGGGTCTCATTCCTCCCAGCCAAGATCTGGCTGAATTTGTACCAGCACACTTCAAGCAGAAGGCTGATCATCCAGTCTGCTGGGAAATTACATAGGTGATCCCCACCCCACACCCTTAAGTACCACCCTGATAAGGATGGTTGAGGGGCAGGCTGCACTGAGAAGGGACTTCTCGCCCATGAAGGATCTGAACCTATATAGGGCAAATGGAGCCACAGAGTTGGCTGAAGATCAGGCCATGCTGGCAAGAGCTGTAGGAGACTGCAAGCCTGGAGCTCACGATGTCTGGGTCTGCATGAGAGCCTTCGTGTGCTTGGCGTGGGCACTCCATACAGACCCACATCTATAGGAGAGAGCCTTACTGCCCATAGGCATCATAGTAGATCACGTCTGTAGTGATTCCTGGACCTGATACCTTGTGGAGCCAAAGTTAGACCCTGTGACAGGCTGAACACATTTCACTGGGAACTGAGCTGTATGGAAGATAAACTGGGCTACCCTGTCTCCAGGTAGTCTCTTGAGGAAGCCAATGAAGACACACAGGGTGGGCTCCTATTGGAATGGAGTAGCTGGCAGATGACAGCTGAGTCTCTCCTGGTCCGTTATTCTTGTCCCCAGCCCATTAGCCAAAGCTTTCCTCCCCCCCCCAATCCCCTCCGGTGACATAGATTTGGGCAAAAGACACTCTTTTCTCCTGCCTGGCAAAACTGGAACAGCTGTAGGTCCTAGAAGCAGGTGACTCCATAGCCCAGAATTCAGACCTCTGGATCCCTCGGTACTCAGCGTAGGGGCACTGGCAGGGGCTGCAGCTATGTAAGCTGACTCTGACTTGAGATTCTCATATGTGAAAGGGCTAATAATCCTGTCTTTGGAGAAGGCCATGGGGCCCACAGGTTCATCCCAGAATCATACAAATAGCCCTGGGCTTTTTCCAAGTTATATACCCCTACCACAAATTGACACGAGGGGGCTGCAAGTCTTCAGCTGCTCTGAGATCCACCCTGGCTCCCCACTGTCCAGGAGCATCTTCCTACCATACCTAAGTAGGAGTTGGTGATGTAGGCTGCAGGATGGCCAAGCAGCATGTCTGGCAGGGTTGTCTTCTGCTGGCGGCACATCCTGTCATGGCTGTGAGCAGGCAAGCCTGCTGGCCAGCATGAACAGCAGCAGTGGGGTGCTGGCAGGCCCTGCTGAGAGAGTGACACTGACTCAGACTCAGAGTGAGCTGGCTTCATTTCTCCTACATGGCACAGCCCACAGGGTCTACTAGGTTGCATACTACCTCACTTACATGTCTGTGTAGGTTTGCGTGAACATGTATATACAGGCATGTTGTACACTGTGCAGGCACATTCCTGTGTGGAGGTGTGAAGGGGTGGTGTACATGTATGTATACATTGTATGTGTGTGCCTCTTTAGCCAGGGCCAGTGGGCATCACTGGGAGCTTGGGTTCTCCTGACTTCTAAGGAGTCCTTGAAGAAACCTCGGGCTTGAGCCCTGCTTAGAAAAACAGCTAAACAAGTCAGGGGGCTTCTGTCTCAGGAGTAGGAAGGCTGGTCAAGTGACCTCACCAAGCCCTACTTTGGACTAAAGAATAAAGTGGCCTGTGGAGATGTAGGGTCTAACACCCACAGAGAACCTAAAGGCTCTGGCTAGCACTTGAGAATCCTGCTTGATTCCTGCCTTTGGCTCATCGCTTGCTTGGTTGTTTGGTTGTCGGTTTAAGCACTCTGTCTTCTCATCTGCAATCTGTGCACATGGGGGTGCCTTACAATGTCAGCTAGAGGCAAAGATCATTAAGGATCTTTTTGCCTGTGTCCTAAGGCCACAGCCATACCTGGAGAAGCCTTCTTCCGCGCCCTACTAATCCCAACAAGGGGTATCCACACCCTTTGCCCACACCAGCCCAGTTCTCAAAGAAACTCCCTCCCACACACCTGTAAGTGGGTGGTACACAAACACATGGACACAGGAAATGCCAGGGCCCTAACAGCAGCCAGGCAAGAGCCTTGCAGTCTTAGATATCTGATACAAATGAGTCTGAGTGTGCGTGAACATGTGTGGGCAGGTTGGGCTGTGCCCATGAGTGTAGGTGTGTAGAGCAGTATGCATTATTATACGAGAGCGGTTTTGTTTTGTTTTTTTTTTTAACTAAGTGTGAGTATGCGTACGTGGAGACAAGTATGTATGAATGTCTGTGCCTGTTCTGAGCAGCACACTGGTGGCTTCACCAAATGCTCCATGGTTGTGACATTCAAGGAACAGCAGGATGACTCTGTCTAAAAAAAAACCAGCCTGGCCTAAGGCCCTTTTCCTGACTGTGAGTGAAGTGTCTGTTTCGTTGGTGCAGTATTCTCCGGATGGAGTACTAGGTCCTTCCTGGGGCAGCCCTCTGTGGGCTCACACCAAGCCTGTCTTGGCAGGAAAATGTGTCTCTGGCTGACATCCTCTCCCTGCGCGACCGAGGCCTCAGTGAGCAGGAGGCCTGGGCTGTGTGCCTAGAGTGCAGCCTGTCCATGCGGAGCGTCGCCCACGCAGCCATCTTCCAGACCCTGTGCATCACACCGGACACCTTGGCCTTCAACACTAGTGGGAATGTGTGCTTCATGGAGCAGCTCAGTGGTGAGGAAAAGGGGCACTCGATAGGGGTGGGGGTTACCCCATGCAGCACAGAGGAGGTACCTCGAGGTTGGCTGTGTGCACCAAGCAGCTGAGGATATAAGGGAGGTCCCAAGTGCTGGGTTTCCTCGGGAATCTGATGGGATCCTCTGTCCAAGGCAGCACAGAGGGAGAAAGGCAGGCTGCAGACTGAGTTTGGGTGGCCCCTGTAAACCACAACATCCTAAGATTGCCTTACACTACCTCAGAGAGCCAGGGAAGTGCCCAGCCATAATTTTGAGCTCTAGTCAGGCCTTCCTCATAAGAAGGTGCCTGGATCACTGTCTCCCCTATCCCCTGCAGGCACTCCTGGCCTGCAGGAAATAGCTGCAGGGGACCTGAGGGTTAGTCTTATCTCACTAGTTAAGCTGACCACCATTAGGCCCCTTCCAGGGAAAGGTTGGGTTTCTCAAGTTAGAAGGCCAGGGTAACTTCTTCAAGAATCCAAATAAATTCCCTTTCTTTTCCCACTTTGGAACTCTTATGGCTCAAGTGTAGTGTATCATTCATTGCCCCAGATGCTTACTGACTTCCTTAGAGGCATCAGGCGAGCAAAGGACAAAGGTTCCTGGGGATCAATCCTCCTCCTGTCCCAGTTGGCTCCCAGGGTCTGAGCTCTGGTAGGTGGGGTTATTCTTTGCCAAAAGGCAAGATCAGAACGCCTTCTCTTTTCTTCTCCAAGATGACCCCGAGGGTGCCTTTGTACCCCCAGAGTTTGACCTGACAGGAAACACCTTTGAGGTAAGTACCAGCAAGTGGTGACTCATCAAGCCTTGCCCTCTTCCTCTATGGGGTTGCCTTTGTTACCATAGTCCTGTAGTCTCTGTGTAGTAGGCTGTGCCCAGACAAGGGTTGGGGCAAAGGTGTCCCCAGTGGAGGTTGCTTTTGGGGCCCCCCTTCATCCTTGGTGGCTACTGGGAAACATGTGGGTGTTTGGGAGCAGTGGTCTTGAGCATCTCTGTTACGGTTAGCATTGAGCTCAAGTACTGCAAAGTCAGCCTCACCAGTGACTTGTGGGAGGAACCAGAAAAGGCTATGCATGGTCACCACCCTTAAGAAACACCTCTCAGGGCTGGAGAGATGGTTCAGTAGTTAAAAGCACTTGGTGCTCTTGGAGAGCACCCAAGTTGGGTTCCCAGTGCCCACATAGTGGCTCAAACCATCTTTAACTCCAATTTCAAGGGATCCAATGCCTGCTGGTGTTTCCTGATTGAAAGAGTTTCTCTGTTTTGTTTTTGTTTTGTTTAAATGGGGTCTGACTGCTTTGCTAGGTGTCTTAGTTTAGGGTTACTACTGCTGTGATGAAGCACCATGACCAAAGCAACTTGAGGAGGAGATTTATTTGATGTATACTTCCACACCATGGTCCATTACTGGAGGAAGTCAGGACAGGAATGAACCTGGAGGCAGGAGTTGATGCAGAGGCCTTGGAGGGTGTTTCTTATTGACTTGCTCTTTATGGCTTCCTCAGCCTGGTTCCTTATAGAACCCAGACCCACTGTCCCAAGGACGGCACCCCTCATGATGGCCCGGGCCCTCCCCCATCAATCACTAATTAAGAAACAGCCAACAGCCAGATTGCACAGAAGCATTTTCTCAGTTGAAATCCCCTCTTTTCAGATAACTCCAGCTTGTGTCAAAGTCACTGACATTCACACCAAGAGTTTCAAAGTTCTAGTCCTCACAATGAGCCCATCAGAGAACATGGTTTCCTTAGCTTCACTGAACTGTGGTTGACAAACCAAAGTTGTACATTTTCAGTGCACAAGGTGATGTTCCAATCTACACTGATGCTGAATGTGGCATTTGATTTTATTTCACCCAGCATGAGTTAGAACTTGATCTTTTTCTGTGGCTGAATGGCCATTTCCCAGCTCTGTTTATTAGCTAGCTGTCCTGCACATACAACAGCCATCCATTAAGATCCAGGCAAAGGCCATCGGCTTCTAGATGTCCATCCCACTCTAGTCCCTGGTCACTCGCTCACCTTTGAGCTCCAACCCTATTCTCTTAACTACCCACTTCCTGGCAAGCCCTGTGACCTGGTGGAGAGCTTGCCTGCAGGGGCACTGACTTGCCAGTCTCTTCCCTGTAGTGTGTGTAAAATCTGGTTACTGAGCTCCATCAAAGCTCTGTCAACATAGTGACTAGAACGGCCTACAGCATGAATCAGTCTGGGTAAAATTCATGTTATGTTCTTCATCTCCAAGATATCTTTTGCTTATTGACTTTTGGTTCACCGTTGTCGTCCTCCTCCTCCTTTTTTATCTTCTAAAAACAGGATCTCAAGTAATCCAAGTTGGCCTCAAACTCAATATGTAGCCAAACATGACCTTGGCTCCTGCCTCCATCTCCCAAGTGTCAGGATTACAAGCACGCACCACCAGGTCCAGTTTTGCCAGAGCTAGGGGTCTGTGTATACTAGGCAAGGTACCATAACTCTCTATGCTATCTGCTCAGCCCATTGTGGTCTTTCTTGAAATCTCCTAGGAATAGTTTAAAGCCCTTACTGTCAGAGTCCTGGACCCCTTTTATTACATTTACACCTGGCCCACATAGAAAGTTCCAGGATAACCAGAGCTACATAGTGAGATCCTGTCTCAAAAGAAAAGAAATCATGTTCTGAGTCCATCCTAAAATTGATGGTTTGGTCATGTTTTTGCTTTCAGCTTTTTGTTTCTTTGTTAACTTTATCCACTTTAATATCAAACCATCTTGCAGAATCTTGCTACTCTTTCTAACAACTTAGAGGACCTTTTCTTTTTCTTTTTTTTTTTCCTCTTTCACTGATCAAATCACCAACAGTGTTTCATACTGTCTCCTCCAGGGACAAAGCTTATTTCTGTTCCAAACCTCAGTGAGTGTAGGATCTAGTCAATGGTAGAAGTGCAGCCTGCCTGGGAGAACTGGTTAGCCTGCCCTACTCATATGGATGGCACTGGCCTTGCCCATAAGAGTTCCTATCTTTTCTGAGCTTATCATCGTTTACCAGGAATACATATTATGAAATATTTCTTCTGTCCACGACATGATCATGCAGTTTCCTTCACTGAGATGTTAATGTGTGCATTTTTATGTTCTGCTGTTACCACCTTGCCCCTGCTTAGGAAGACCTGGGCTAACCAAGTGTCATATCTCTTCTGGACACTGCTGAATCTGACTAATGAGTATTTATCAGGGGTCTTCTAGGGTTCTTCTGGGCAGCTGGTACAATTTTACCCTATGAATGTTTCTGACCAGCACTGGTTTCGAGGTTGCTCTGGGCTTATCTGTTTACTCTGTTTATACAAGAATGGGATGATCTATGCCTTGAAAGTCTGGGAAGAGTCATTGAAAAGAACATCGGCTTCCTTTGTGAGCGATTTCTCACTACCATCAATATTTAATAGTTATAGAACCGTTCTTGTTTGTGCTACAGAGGTTTTTCTTTCTTTTTTTTTTTTTTTAACTACAGCAGATGAAAACAGGCATCTAACGGGCCCGGGTGATGCCCTTTGCATCTCTGTGATATCTGCAAATTTCCTGTTTCCATGTGCTGGCCCTTTCTTCTTTGCCTTCCCTTTCTTTCTCCTGTCAGTCTAACCAGAGGCTGTTTATCTTATTATTTCTTTTAGAGCATCCTCTGCATCGTCTGGTTCTTGGGGGCGTCTGTGTGCTCTCTGCTATGGGTTCTTGTTGCTGATTCTGTCTTTTCTTTCCATTCTTGTTTCTTATTCTCTCTTTTCTTTTGTTTGCTTTGAGCTCGGCAGCTGATTCTTTTTTCACTTCAGGGGGAAACTTGGCTCATCCATCTTCATCTTCTTAGAGTCGGTATTTCCCGCTGTGAATCTCCCTCTGCATGTGAGCTTTGTCATACCATGTTTACCTCTGGGTAATTTTTTTTTTTTAGTTCAGTACTTCAGTGGTTCAGTTATGTGAATAGATTGGCTTTTCTTTTTATGAAGATATATACACAGAAGGCACACATGTAACAAGTTTACAGCCCTGTACCTCTCCAAAGGCAGAGGTCTCAGCAATCAGTATCCAAATCGAGTTACCACAGTGAGAAGCTGGCACCACCACCCCCCCCCCAGGGTGGCTGTCCAACCACACAAAACAGAAATGTTGATATTATCCTGTTCTGCTACTTCCTGTGGCTGGACTCAGCAGGGATGGTGGAGGCTGGCTCCTATGCCCCGCGAGTTGTGAGAGCTGTCATGGGAGCAGAGTCACTGGAAAGCATTCATTCCCTAGAATTGTTTCTTTTTTCTGAACACACTGGGACTTTCTAGTGCATCTTTGTCTTTTTTTTCCTTTGACTTTCTGACTCAGTCTGTGGCCGAACCACTGCTCTGTCCCTCCCAAACTTACAAACTTGCTGGATACAGCCTCGTGCAGGTTTCCTTTGTTCTGTGAACCCTGTGTTCCTTGAGCGGGATACAGTCTTTTCCATGCAGCTCAGAATCGTTCATCCATTTGTCTGGTTGGTTTATTCATTGTTTATTTATTTGCCCTTGTAACCATCCAAATCTGCCTCTGGGAACTGGTGAATGAGGCTGTTCCTGTAGAGGGCAGTATGCTGCCACCGTACAGAGCAAGTAGCCACTGAGTACGCAAGGATCCTTCTGCTCCCCTGGGACTGAGCGCTGTGCGGAGGGGATTTCCTGTGGGTTGAGTGCAGCGTGGTTATCCAACGTGGAACAGGACACTGGGGGTGTATGTCAGAGAGGGACCCCAGGTCCCTGAACTCCTTCAGTTTCCTGGGCGATCTATGACTTTCCTGTGTTCTACACACAGAGAATGGGTTCTTCCTACCTTAGTCTTATAATGGAAAGACTCTGTGTGTACATGGAAAGTGTTCCCATGCCCACTCTGGGAAATACGGCCCTCGTATAAGCCATAGTGTCCAGGGTCTTTGTTCTCTCCCAGATTGGCTTTACTCCGGAGGTCTTTGCTGAGGCTTGCCAGAAGCCATAAACAGTCCAGGTGATATAACATCAACAGGAGCACAGAGTCCAAGCGTGTGTCCTGGACAGCCTCCCTCTGGCTCAAGTACACCCTTTCTGGAACGCTCTAACACAAGCTCATTCACCCTGGACCCTCTGTGCTCCACACCCCATCTAGTCCACCCACCCTAATCCCTCCCCCCCCACACACACACATACACACACACATCCTCTCCTCTTCTTCTAAGACTAACTCCTCCAACACATGTTCTAGACTCTCCTGGGCTTTTTGTAACCAGTCTTCTCAGAACTGAGTATGGTCAACACCCTTGTCCAAAATCCCCACAGTCTCACTAGCTTCCAAAAGTTAACAATCCCCCAGCCTCTTCGGTGTCCCCTCCTCCACATACACAAGTCCTTGTCTTGCCCTTGTCACTCTGATGGGCTCCTGTGGTAGCGGCCTTGATGGCTCAGTGCTGTCATCTATCATTTACTTGAGACCACGGTCCTCACAGACAACCATAACGATGGGAGACTATGAGTCTGTGAGCACGGCTGAGAGGCAACAAGGTTCATCAAGGGCTGCAGGCCTCTGCTCACAAGTTGACTTCAGGCAATGGGCCAAAGGATGAATTTAAGGAAAAGGAGGAGCAGGGTGGTGAATGAGTATCCACTTACAGGATAAGGAGGCTCACACTCACTACGCAGGAGCCAGCAGGTCTGTGGTCCCCTTTCCTCACTCCTATTCCTCTCACAGAACGTAAGGGGACAACAGGGCTGGAAGAGCAGTGTTGGTCTATGACAAGGGGCAGCCAGGATCCCAGCCCCAGCTAAGAGTGCAGCAGACAATGACCCTAAGCAGAGTGCACACAGCAGGGGCTGAATCCAGAACAGGCACACACACACACACACACACACACACACACACACTCACACAGAGACACAAGTAGGACCTAGGCTTAAGAGAACAAAAGACTTCCGACATATGAAAAGAGCCCAGCTCAAATGGGTTCCTTTGTATCGATAGTTTCAAGGTAGAAATATAATTTAAGTGTGCCACTTATAAGAGCAACAAAACCCACAGGAAGGTGGCGGATAGGAAAAATCAAGTATTAAGTTAACACAATGAACATACATTGAGACATCCCACTGAGCCCCTTAAATATAGATGGTTATTTGTGAGTTAAAAGTATAAATAAAAAAATGCTCTGACTACACATAGTGATTTCATTTTGCAAACAGATTAAAAGAGAAGCTAGTCCCTTCTTAAATAACATTGGCTTCCCC
>JADRCD010186759.1:0-14049 GCA_019843815.1 Montemys delectorum | reverse complement strand
GGGGGGTTGCCTGTTTTGAGCCATTTCATTCTTCTGGATTGTGTGGTGTGATTCTTAAAATAGCAGTTATTCTGGAATGAAGCTTCTCTGTCTCCTTGCATTTTGAACTGAGTGCAGAATCCCTTTGAGGAGCTTCATGTAGGAGGTCCAAGTACTGTGAGTACTCTGGAAGTAGAGGAAAGCTTGAAATAAGGCAAGAACATACATAAGAAAAAAACTGAACATGAGAGACAATACAAATAAAAAACCACCAGGGCTTTCAAAACTCAGAAAGAAGCCTGTTTCATTAAGGGTCTGAGAAACACGCTATTTTAAGTTGCTGGATAATCTTCAATTACCCAAATCCCTCACTCATCACTTCCGTCCTCTGGGGGACACAGGCCTATCACATTTCTTCTGTTCTTTTATTCTCCTTTGTCTCTGAGCTATCCTGCTAAATTGTTTTCTTGGTATTTGTCTATCCCCAGTGATTAGAAGTAAAGTAGACGATATTAGTATCTGCTTATATCTCACACCAAGCAGGCAATGCATTGCTGTATGAGAATTAGGATTTTATCATGTTGTTTTCTCTCTTGAGAGTTGTAAAACCATAGTCAAAAGCTACTGTAAGTCCAGAGATGATGATGAAGGATTCCTAGAAAATCAAGAGTTTATCTTCCTGTAGTCGAACAGCAGGTGCATAGGAGCATACCCTAGAACACAGAACTATTCTTTGAAACTACCACTGTTTTCCTATTTCAGCTATCTGAAACTTTGTTATCTTTTCTTCTTATCCCACCCTGGAAAGACGTGTATGTCTGAATTAGCAGACAGCTTTATTCAGGGATGTGATTCAATATAAATACTTCAGGTGTTGCCACATGCTTGTCTCTGCAGAGTCTCAATGAGTTTAGTTGGAGACTCTTTTTCATTGTGTCTGGTTATTGTGATTCTTATACAGTATATCTTCACCCTCAACTTTGTCTTTTGCCTTTCACAGTTGCATTTCTAGTGTGTAAAGTGTCATGGGAATGGTGAGCGTGTCCATGTATACCTCTACTTCAGTATTTGGATACCTGGAATAAAGGCTTAAATCTAAATACATTTCACAAATTCCATTGCTGTTCTTCTCTCTGTGTCTGTTGGTATTGATTTATTTTACTCCTCACTGCAGATTATATCTTTGTCCAATTGTCCTAGAACATATAACTTCTCCTCCAGACAGACTTTGGACAACTACTTGTTGTCTATCTCTGAAAAGCTTGTTTTGTGTATTTTATCTATCGTTTTCTGAAGTTGTGCTAGATAGAAAATTAGATCTGGTCCCTCTTACTCCATCTGAGGTCAAAGCTAAAAGTTTTTTTTTTTTTCAATTCAGTTTTATACCATTGTTTGAATTATTGACTGTAATTCTTCATTTCTTTGTTTAAAAATCTTTGGTGGTAACCACTTTCCAGTTGAAGTTCTAGTCTTTAGTCAAATTGCAAGGCCCTTTATAATATTTTTCATTCCCTCCCATTCCCCACCCCATCCTACTCTGAGTTCTATACATACAACTATCTATAGTTAAGCAACTGACTGACAGCAAATGCTGAGTGAGATCCATCCTGCCCCGCTGTCTGAGCAGAGGTTCCATTTCCTCTGCTTATTCCATTTTCTCTTTTGAGACTGGTGAACTCTTACCAACTCCATAAATCCTCCTTCAAATACAACCCCACATGGTGAGTTCCCTCTATTGGCCTAGAAACATCTTCCTTACCTAGCCATTTCACTCTCTATAGAGATAAGGCATACGGAATTTATTCTTTAAATATCACCCAGTAAATGCTGTAGTTTTTTGCATAACTTTATCGATCTTGGTTACATATTATTTTGTTTTCTTTACAACCTTTAAAAAACATGAGTTATTATTAATTTGGGGCCTGGGGCAAATAGTTTTATGTTAACTTGAGAGAAGCTAAAGTTATCTTAAGGGAGGGGACCTCAATTAAGAAAATGCCTCCATAAGATCAGGTTTTAGGCAGGTCTGTAAGGCATGTTTTTAATTAGTAATTGATGGAGGAGGCCCTAGCCTATTGTGGGTAGCACCATCCTTAGGCTGGTGGTTCTGAGTTCTGTAAGAAAGCAGGCTGAGCAAACCATGGGGAGAAAGCCATTAAGCAGCACTCCCCTGTGGCCTTTGAATCAGGTTCCCGCCCTTCTTGAGTTCCTGTCCTGACTTCTGTTGTTGATAAACTGTGATATGAACGTGTAAGCCAAATAAACCCTTTTCTCCCCAAGTTGCTTTTTGGTCATGGTGTTTCATCTCAGCAATAGAAACTCTAAGACAGTGCCCAAGCAAAAACATGCAGCAACAAATAGCAATGTGCTAGCCTCGGTTTCAGAGGGTAGGTATGGGATTTTATCCTTACCTAGCAGAATATCTGGTCCTGCGGAGATCCTTAGTAAGGACATGCTATCCATGGATAATGGCTCTCACACAGTCTAGACTAGTGGTTCTCAACCTTCCTGATGCTGTAACCCTTTAATACTTAATATTTTTAATAAAGAATTATTTTCCTTTTTTCTATTGGTTATTTTATTTGTCTACATTTCAAATGTTGTCCCCCTTCCTAGTTTTCCCTCTGCAAGCCCCCTATCCAATCCTCTCTCCCCCTGCCTCTATGAGGGTGCTCTCCCCACCCATTCATCCACTCCCACTTGACCACCCTAGCATCCCCCTATGCTGGGACATTGAGCCTCTACAGAATCAAGGGCCTCTCCTCCCATTGGTGCCAAATAAAGCCATCCTCTGCTTCATCTGTGGCTGGAGCCGTGCGGTTCCTCTGTGTGTACTCTTTGGTTGGTGATTTAGTGCCAGGGAGCTCTGGCGAGTAAAATGAGTTGATATTGTTGTTTTTCCTATGGGGTTGTGTAAAATTATTTTCATTGTTACTTCATAGCTGTAATTTTGCTAAGTGTTATGAGTTGTCATGTACATATCTGTGCTTTTTTGGTGGTCTTGGGTAACCCCTGTGAAAAGATCGTTCAACCTTTCAGTGGAGTCACCACCCACAGGTTGAGGATTGCCCTTTGAATGCTTAATACATGAAAACATGTCTTTTAAAGCCTTAAGGTAGGTTATGTTGCCAAGGACCAGCCTCAGCTTGGAGAGGGGGTCTGAGGAAGGGGTGTTTGTGAGCAGTGAAAGAACTACTTGAAGTAAATCATGGGGTACAAGCTGACAGCCAACCTTAAGTTCTGCTTTACATAGGTTTCTATGGAGATCTCCAGACAGCTCATCCTTCTAGTTCAGCTTTCACAGACTAAAGCCCTGTCTTTTGTTTATATACCAATTAAATACTCTACCCCAGGTTCTCTTTTGATTATTCCATGAATTAGCATTTTTTGATTTTAGTCTCTTGACTCCTAGGGAAAGACAGCAAGCACATTTTTTCTTACCATTGCAATGAATTCAGAGATCTGCCTGCCTTTGTAAGCACAGACAATAATTTAGCTGGGTCAGATCTGGCTCTGAGACTGCTCCCACCACATCTGGGCCCAAAATTCACTCTGTCCTAGGTTGAACTTGAACTCAGGAATCTGCCTTCCTTTGTATCTGCCTGCCTTTGTATCTTTCTCACAAGCTGGCTCATAGTGCAGCTGTCTCTGTTCTTTTAGGTCTGTGAAGCCCCTCATTCAATTCATATTGTGTCCTTATATTTTGCATAGTTGAAAATTATGTTTTTGAACTCGTGTTTTCAAATTTCTTTCCCATGGCCTTAAGGACTGTCCTGAAGGTCACAGCATCTACCATTTTGCTAAGGACATTAGACACACCCTTGCCTCCTGGACTTGTGCTGTCTCTGATTATCATAGAGTCATTAACCTTGGCAGCAAGGACACTCCCCGATAACCTTAGCAGGGAGAATATTTCCTGACAACCTTGACAAGGAGAATATTTCTCTAAGGAGGAATATGAAGGAGGAAAATGTATCACCTGTTGTCAAGCTTTGCTTTTCAAAATGCAGAAATTGCTTCAATTCTCTTTGCTGCACTGAATTTCACTGGCTGGAACATAGATGTGAGAGAGCTAGAGAAAATGACAAGAAGCTGAGGGCAATGGCCTGCATTTTGAAATTTATGTAGCTGGGATTTATTTCAACTCCTCGAGATTGATTTTTAATCATTCCATATACTTCTCCTTTGTTCTACTATTTCTTGTTGCTTACACCATTGTATTCCTAGGTAATAACAAATGCAATAAAATAAACGAGAAAGAAAGTGGTGTGGTGACTTAGTAAATATAGACTATTGGTAGGTCGTTCCACAGTGGAACTGCTTATTTCTTTAAATCTCAGCTCTGAGAAATAGAAAGTTAGAGTGGGAGACTATCTCCATACCCCACTAAAACAGCTTCCTGTGGCATATCCTTCTGCAGGGGTGTGGTATTCTCTGTCACTGGTTCTACTTAAGTTGGGTCTTATGCTGCAGAGGTAGAAAGGAATGTCTATGAGCGAGTTGACTGGTTAAGAGAAACTTAGGAGGGTTTTCTATGGACATCTTTAGCTTACTTGTAAGAAAACCACTTTCCTTTTCATAATGGAACTTTCTCAGATCCACCAGTGGTATAAATAATGGCAAAGCTAAGAACTTTTGCTAGGGCAGTTTCCCAGCTAGCTTAACCCAACTTTCTGGCCAACGTCCATGTGGCTAGCTTTATACATCTGTGCTCCATGTCTGTTCCCATCCATGTCCACTCTTGATTCTCTGGCTTCTGTTTTCTTCACCCTGTGTCACTCTTCTGCCTGGAAGTTCTACCCTCTTCCTTCCTTCCCAAGCTATTAGCAATCAGATCTTTATTATAACCAGTCAGTAGCAAGACAACCTCTGATCCATTTCTAGATTGCCTTTAGGCAGGTGAGGAAGACGAATATTTCCAAAGTAGAAATAGAAATGACAATACCAGAATTCTGCCAGGACCTAGGTTCTCTGCTGGTTTAACAGAATTAACAAATGCAAATACAGAGACATACCTTCATACAGCATGAAGAAAGGTTACCTCAACATCTTCCTACACACAGAACAAAATTAACCATCATAGTATGGGGATTGGGTAGGAACCCCTTTCTTTTATGTAGTTCACACAGGAACTCCTGACTCATGCAGATAAGTGAGGACAATTGCTTTCTGGTCAGTGGAGTTGATCAATTACTAAAGAATAGCTAATGATGTGAGCACATACTCTGGGTAAGCAGGAGCACTTATTGGTGTCAATTATGTTTCCTGAAACTAAAGGGAAGGAGGATTCATTTTGGCTCATAGTTTCAGGGGGTTCTGTCCTTGGCTCTGTGCTTCTGAGGCTTTGTTTGATGTTGTGATTATGTGGAAGGAGCTTCCATCAGCCAGAAATAGAGAAAGAAATTTAGGGAAAGGTAGAACTTTCAAGGGTGCACCTCTAGTAATGTTTTCCTCCAAAAAGTCTCACATCTCATTTTCATCACCTGTCAATAATACCATTATATGGGAATCTTTCAATGAGTTAATCTATTCATTGTATCACAGGCCCCAGGATCAATTGTTACTGGAAATGTCCTCACAGGAACACCAGGGATGAGGCTTGCTAATCTCTCTGGCAACTTTCAATCCAGTCAAGTTGACAACTAAGCAGGATGATCATATCCATTTATAATTTTACTGATTGTGATACAAATCATGGTTCTCCAAGAGAATCATCCATCAGCATGCCAGCCTCATTTCTGCAGAGAAGCAATGCTACAGAATGGCTAAGCAAGGCAGCTCTAGGAACATAGGCAGGGAACTTAAGTACTCCGTTAGAACCTATCTATGCCTTGGTTTTTGTATATGTGAAACTGAATGCATTAAAACTTGTCTTCTTGGATTACTGTTGGGATTATATGAGTTCTTTATGTCTTCTCAGCAGAGTGCACAGCAAGCATGTACTAGACATTAGTGGATCTTGTGATTACTATCACTTCTTACATCTGTCCCACTTTTGTTATTGTATCAGTCTGGGTTCTTGTTAGATCTTGGTGGATCTTGGAAGTGGTTCTAAATCCTCCTCATCTCCAGCATGTCTTTTTTTTTCTTTCCCAATTTACCTGATATTCAACTAATACATAATCTGCAAGATGGCTGAATTTTGTTTTTCAATGAGAAAACACTGAATGTTAAAAATAAACTCCTGACTCCTTTGTGTACCACTACTTCCTTCCAGGAACTGTTATCTCATCCCAAACAAATCTTTCTTCTTTCTTACATTGTGCACTTTCCAGCCTCTGAGCTTAGCTAATGGTGGACCATCTTGTATTCCCTCCTTCCTGCTTATTCTTTCCTGTCTCCAATCATGATTTCCCATTTGAAGGCCAGCTCACATGCTTTGATGCATGGAGCTACTATTAATTTCATGGTCCCACGAGAAGTAACATGCCTTTATTTACTGTCTTCAGAAATTTATCTGGATAACTTTCAGGATCATTGTTACTTGATGCCATATATTTAACTTAAGCACTATCATTATTCAGAAATGTAGAGCAGATTCATGCTTGGTAGACACAACTTTAAATAACCTTTCGTTTTAGTGCTTGGTATGCGAACACTGAATGAATGCTTGCCTGTCTTTAGGTTTCTGTCTCTAACAAATGCTTTCAGGTAGCAGGAGGCAAATAAATCCTGAAATACGTCTCCTGATTTGGAAAAAAGAAAGAAAGAAAGGAAATATTTATTTTGTGTTTCCCACCAGCATTGCTGTTATTAGATTTAATATAGTAAAACCTTCCTGACTTTTTTCTACTCAGTAGATTTTGAACTTGGAGACATCACAGCATTTGTGGGTCCAACTTTTCTGTGGTGTAAACAAAGGTCCAGAGGAAAAACATGAATGAGATAAGATGCAGGTCCAGGTACCAACAGAGCTAATAATAAGTTCTGTCCTTCTAGGTGAGTGTCTTTTCTTGTCTGTTGTTCTTAAGTAACCTCAGTCCAGGAGGAGCAATGAGAAAGTTTGAGCAAAGTTTCTTTCAAATTTTATAATGATTTGCAAAGGGATAACATCTTTTAAAGTATATTTCAAAGAAAGAGAACTTAGAGTCCAGGCTGCACATCACAACCAAGAATGAGGGATGATGGAAGTATTGGAAATCGAGACATTTGAGGACATTGAATACCTAAGTCCTTCCTGAGCGACAGGCACCAACTCACACACTTTACCAGAGTATGTAAGTAGTCACTGCACACTAGTGCCTTCACTTTCCTGTGTTTCTGTTTTGACTTTTACCCCCTTTCCATTTTTTTAGCAAGTGGCAATCAGATATTTGCTCAAAGAAAGATTTTCTTTATCTCCAAAAGGTAGCTTCTAAATTTTACTTCAATGGACTCATGAATATTCAGTAAGAGGATGTGTGTGAAGCATGTGATGCAGAGTAATGTCTCAGGAGTTGTTTGTCTCTTTCTTTTTCCTGCAGCTGTAAGAAGAAACCAAAATGAAGCCATTTTGAGTAAAATTTCCATTTTGAATAGAGATTAAGTAAAGTTCCCCAGACCTCCCTGGGTAACTGATATCCCACTTGCCAAGTTGAGACATGAATGCTAAGCAAGTTGCCCTCACCTGGTTGAATAAACCAACCAGTGAGAATAGGATAAATGTACCACAAAGACATGTTCCTAAGGAAGTCCCCCAACCCTAAATCCTAATTGGTGGAAAAACGTAAATGTAACTTGGCATTATTGTTCATGGTTTTCAAGTTGAAAAGCTCTGTAACATTCTGGCCTGTGGTTGTAGTTCAGCTCTCCAGTCTGTTCTACAACCCTGATTGATTACAATAAACTTTTGTCGTCTGCATTGACCTGGTATTTGATCTAAGCAGATTCCATAACACAACAATAGCTAGGAAGTATGTGGTATGTGCTTCCCCCTCCTACTTTGTGTGCATGTGAGATACAAAGTCTTCCAAATGGTCAGTGACTAAGTTCAAAGAGAACAGGATCTCCAGGCAGCTACTGTTAACCTGATGGGATCTGTTTAACTGTAGAACTTGCTTTCCTTCCTAGGGCACAAACTGTTTGATCAATGAAGATGACTTGCCCCCTCACTTCTAAGTATGTTCCACTATGCCCGTTGGCTCAGTTGCCATACTGTCCCAGTCTTCTGACATCTGCTTTGGTTCTAATGCTAGAACACTTTTGATGTCCGCCTTATCCCTTGTGTTCTAAAGTGGCTTCAGGAGACTAGGACGTGACTTACTGAGAGGTGAGTGTAAAGGGTCATGCTCTGCTGTGTTTGTTTCCTTGGGCAACTTTCTTACTGTGGCCATTTTTTTTTTCATGTTCTAAAATGAAGAAAAGAGGCAAGAAAAAAGGAAGAAAGAAAGGAGGGAAGGAAAGAGAAGGAAGGAAAGAGAAAGACAGGGGAAAGAATGGAGAAAGGGAAGAAGGAAGGGAACTAGTGATTTTCATGTATTTAGAAAAAAACAAAAGCTTTTTTAACTGGTCATGGTGGCACATTCTTAGGAATCTAGCTAGCATTTGGGAAGCTGTAGCTGCAGCCAACTTGGGCTATGTAGGGATACCTTCACTAACATATATACATTTTCAGTAAAATAATCTGTATGTCTGTGTATGTGTACACATATATGCTTACATATAACATGTGATTTTTATTTAATGTGGGACACATATAACAACTTATTATTTATTTTTTGTAGAACTTGGCTTAGACCTAGGGCTTTGCATATGCTAGACAAGCACTAATCTATCATCTTTCTACTTTTTATTTGAAACAAGGACTGAGCTCTCTAATTGGCTGTATAGTTTAGGCAGGTCTTGAACTTGTAATCTCCCTGCCTTTGCCTCTCACTTACAGGACTGTGTATCCAGGTGAAACTACAGCATAGTTATTAAAATATGAAAAATAACCAAACCCAGTTAGAACTTGGAAGTGGTGTTATGTAGAAGCTGTTTTTAAAGCAGGGACGTATTTATTTGAACAGATTACCTGAGTTTTGGAAATTCCTTCTGAGTACGTTCTAGCTCTTACTAGGAGTGCAAAGACATTATTTAGTATTATTTAAAATGAGGGTGAGGCAGTTGGTAGCTAACATTCATTGACTTGAACCCTGTGTTGGCTGACTAGATTTCTAAGCATCTAAATCCCACAAGACACTCTCCCTCAAGCCAAGCTGCTTCTTCTAGTGTTGCCCTACCCTGCCCTACAGTGCTGTATGTCTCAAGGGTGAGAGTTCACATTCATCAGCCCTCAGCTCTCTTACCTGTAAACCACTTAGCTTGTTTGGATGGCTTTTAGGAAATCATTCATGACCTGCATGCACTGAGCATGGGGCAAGGATTTCAACAATCTCAGATCTTAGCAGCTTTTTTTCCTTCTGTAGTTTCAAAGTAAAAAGTAAAGAAAAGGAAGAAAGGAAGAAAGGAAGGAAGGAAGGAAAGAAGGAAGGAAGGAAGAAAGAGGGAATGAATCTAGGAAAATGCTTAGGCAAATTAGCACTAGAGAAAACCCATCTCATTTCTTCCTGGGGGAGAATGCAGGAGCTTGGACAGCCTTGCTCAGAAAGCTGGGTCGTCAGACTTACAGACATAATCAGAGATTATATGTTTCATATTTAATCTTTTAAACAGAATATTCATATTCAAATATTATACAGAAATCTAAAATTAGTTTTTGTCAAACATCCTTAACCTAAATAAAGAATGGAATTGAGTCTAAAGTTTAATTATTTTTCTACTGGAATCTGTTTTAAATTTAACAAGGGTTCAGCAGAAGCATAGAGTATACACCAAGGTATAAAATCATGGATTTTGGAAAGGGAAGACAGTGTTTTAAAAAATACTTTTTTATAAAAATTTGAAAATAAATGAAAAACTATATTTATTTATGTATTTTTATTCCTTGAAGTACTGCAATAAACATATGCTATTATTTTTACATTGAATTTTTACATGGCCATTACATTTTTAATGCAATAATTCTCAATGAATCATTTTTAGTTTATAAAAGCATGTTTCAGTTAAAGTTTGTAGTCTTTACTGTGTAAGATTTTTATTGTACTTGGCTTTTCTCTTTACTGCCTCTTATCTGCTCCAGTGTATTGGCAAGAAGAGAACTTCACATACTTCTAAATACTAAAATGACCAGTAATATATGTTTTTGTTATCTATCAAAAATTAAAGTTATATGGTCTTGCTGAATTTTTTATTATTCATCAGTGAGAAGAAGGCATTCACACAGGAGAGAGGAAGACTTTTTGGCCTCATAAAGCCCCATCACCCTCTAGATGTAAGAAGTACCCTACTCTGTCCTGTATGCAAGCATAGCTTGGACTCTGCACTACCGACTGGGATGACCCTGGGGGTCAGCTCTCAGTTGATGTAAGCCACGCATCCAGGTCCAGAGATTTATTGGGTTTTGCATTTTTATGAACAAGAAACAAACAAAAGCATTGCAGACTTTCGAGCAGATCTACGCTGGTTTTAAAATGTTTGCCCCAGATGTTGGGTTGAACCTTGGCTTTAGAGAAGTAAAAATTGGAAACAGGCTAATGCAGGAATCTGCTGAGAAGACAGTAGATTGCTAGTGACAACAATAGCCCTCATAAGAACTGTCCAGATTCTAGATGTACTTGAAGCAACAGGATTTCCTGAGATTGGTTAGCTACAAAATGCAAGAGTCAGCAATGATGCCAGGGTTGAGGCAACCCAAAGAATGGAACTGTCCTCCACTGACCCCAAATCTCAACAAGAAAAACATATTAGGAGGAACCAAAAGGTGTTATCTGTGCTCTTTCATCTCCTGGCTCTGAGAAGTTCTTCTTTTTCTTCCAACTTGCATCAGATTTAGGTAAAACCAAAAAGAGTTTTCCTGCATTGGGATTAAAAGTCTGAGGGCAGTTTGTTGATCTTTTTAATTACTCAAAGTTGAAAATTTAAATACAGAACCTTCAGATTGTCTATTAAGGCTATAGTAATTGATGTTGTGAGTAGCATTTATGCATCCTCATAGTACACAAATTTAAGAACATGCTACTCTCTGGTATCTGTGCTGGAGCAGATGTCTCCATCAGTACTCTGAGGAATCTCAATTGAGAAAATGCCTTTATTCAGCAGGGCTATAGGCAAGCTCATCAAGCCTTTTCTTGATTAATGATTAATGTTGGACGGTCCAGCCTACGGTGAATGGTGGCAACCATAAGCAAACAGTCCTAAGTTATAAAAAAGACCAGGTTGAGCAAGCTATAAGCAAGCAAGCAAGCCAGCCAGCCAGCCAGCCAGCCAGCCAGCCAGCCAGCCAGCCACTAAGCAATATTCCTTCATGGCTTCTGCTTCAGTTCCTGATTCCATGCTCTTACCTTGAGTTCCTTTGGTGACCTAAGAATTGTAATCTCAGACAAAACCTTTCTGCCCCAACTTGTTTTTGGTTGTGCTGTTTCACAGCAGCAAGAGAAACCCTAAGACAGCACTGCATCTCTGAACCCTACCCATTTTGTCCAAACTGCACAGATGCTCCTTTTTAAAAAGTCTGCTAACTTATATAAAGATGACACCAATCAGTCAAGCCACTGTGAGCAATTGTACATCGTTATTTACTTATATCACCCATTTAAAGAACGCTGTATGCTTTTTATCCATTTGATTAGGAAGAAAGAGCAAAGAAGTTATTTCTCCTTAAAAATAAGTGTTTCTTATCTGGCCATGGCTATAGAACAAATAAAATTGAAACATTTCAAGAAAATAATTACACTTTCTCCTTGAAACTCTAAGCAAGGGAACACTGTGTGATCATATTTTCTCAGCTCAGGCAGGGAAATCAATGCTAGCTGCTGAATGGCTGTAAAATGTTCTGGAACAAGTGTTAAATAGAATCAGGGGATCAAGGGAAGGGAACAGGGGGGCTCTAAGTTGAAAATGTTTTTCACCCAAGGTATACATAAAGTCTGGCATAAACTGTCTCCTTTAGAAAACTATTACTTTTAGTCCTCAAGTGAACTCCTTTCCTGGTCTTCTAGAGTTATTAGTATTCGGACTAATCACAACCAATTGCACAACCTTCAGTCCTTCCACTTTGATCCATCACACAAGCATGCTTAATGAGTCATTGCGATGTAACACATCATGTGATTGGCCTAAGCAGGGTCTGAAAGTCATATCCTGAATGTTCCAAGGAAAGGATGGAATCAGCCTAAGAGGCTTAACCAAACAAGTCTCTTTCTCACCCTTGCCTCTTCCTCTCTGTCTCTGTTCTTTTGATTCAAAATCAAAGCCTATCAATGCACAACAATAATCCCTGCATGCAAAATGCTGTGGTCTCTAAAACACTGGAAGCATGGCTACAAAGACATGCTGTTTTATGGTGGGCATTGGGTGTTAATCATGATGGGAACAGAGTAACACCTCAAAATTGAGACACTGCAAAGCTTTGGTTCCTTATTTTACAGGAACGATTAAAGTGAGTGAGTATGTGTTTATTACCTATACCTGAGATAATAGCTTATAACTGCTGTTGAACGATATTGCCTGGAAATTCAGATCTGCATGAAATCAAATCTGCATAAGTTGTTATGTATACAGTGCCAGAAAAAAAATACTGGAAAAAGTTCTATATCTGTTACTTTACTTAAAAGACAAATAATTGAAGTAAAATACTAATGAACTTGCAACATGTATACCGGCATATGACAATGAGTGTACAAACAACACAACCTACACATGTGCTTATATGATTTGAACAAAACCATCCAGCTTAAATCAGAACTTATAAAGGATATATTGATAAACCTTCTTTCAACATTTCACAAAATATTTAGCAACATTCATATACTGAGCTATAAATTAACAATGTAGCTTAGCTCTAATCTCTCCCCTCTTTTCACACAAATATAAATAAAACAAAAAGAGATGCTTAGAAAAGTCCAGAGTGCTTGGGAATTAAGTAACATACTTGTCAATGGGTCAAATAAGAACTCAAAAGGGAAATTTGAGTATGATTTTCTAAATATATAATTGAACAGGCATTGAGTGGTGGTGGCACATACCATCCTATCCCGGCACTCGAGAGGCAGAGGCAGGCTGACCTACAGTCTGACCTACAGTCTGGACAGCCAATGCTACACAGACCAACCCCATCTCAAACAAACAAATAAGCAAACAAAAAAAGAAACAAAAAATTAACATACAAACAATGTTATTTGTGGGATGCAGATAAACCAAGGATTAGAGTAAAATTTGTTTATTTATAATACTGTTTTAAAAACTAAGTATATAAAAGATACATGTGTGTGCATTTGGGGTTCTGTGTCTGTGTGTCTATCCACAGATTCAATCAACTGTGGATCAAAAGCATTTGAAAAAGAAATTGCATCTGTGCTGAGCATATTCAGCCTTTGTCCTTGTCATTATCTGCTAAATGATACAGCACAGCTGTTTGTAAGATGCAGATTGTATTTGGAATGACAAGTAATCTGGAGAAGATTTAAAGGAAACTGCAGGTTTGCACACATGTTATTCACACTCATAAATATAATGTCAGTTATGTAGAAGGATGTTTAGTATCCTACTGAGATTTCCAGTCAATTCCTCATGGATACTGAGGGTGCCTTGGCATGGCTATTGGTCAGAGTTTCAGATATATGTGTATATATATATATATATATATATATATATATATATATATATATATATAATATATTTATGTATATATAGACAGACAGATAGAACTGGTAAGACTGTCCCTCTCTCCCTTTCTTTCTTTCTCATCTCCTTTTGATAGGTAAATAAGATATACTTTTGTAAGGAAATTTGGATCATTCAATTGCCACGTGATAGGTCTCTCTCTCCAACAATTGAATATAATATTGAGTAAAAACCAGGGTTGTTGATATAAAATTAGCAACTTAATTCTAACATTTATGGAAAAGGTGTAAAACATCCAGAAGAGAACAAAGTTAGACAATTTAGTTTATTTGACTTTAAGCTCTACTGCAGTCCAAATGGAAACAAGGCAGTAAGGATTACAGCTAGACAAGTGGATGAATGGAGAAAAGCAAGTTCAGCAATTATCCC
>JADRCD010186756.1:11096-23348 GCA_019843815.1 Montemys delectorum | reverse complement strand
TGCAAGTCAGCATGGTCCGGGTGGACAGCAGGAAAGATGACCTTTGACCATGTCAGGAAGAATGGGACAGGAATCATGGGTGTAGGGTGGTACTGGGGCTTTACAGAACATATGACCAAAATCAAAAGCTATACCTTGAAACCAGACTTGTTAGATTTTTCAAAGCCTACTTTATTTAGGGTTCTTAAATGCTTCAACCTCCCTTCTGGCCCACTGACCAGAAGTAGAGAGATGAGAAAGAATAAGAAAAAATAGGGAAAAGGAGGGTTGATTCCACTCTTCTTTGTCAGGATACCAGCAGGCCACTCCAACAGCAAACACCAAACAGGAATCAGTAGCAGCAACTGGATCCAGCAGAAATCGCAAGGTTTGGCTGAATTAGCATGAGTGGAGGGGCAAAGGGGAGGAAGGGGGTAGGAGAGCGGCAAGAATCAGCTGGAATATCAAAACAAGTTCTTCAGCATGACTCTCTCTATGAAATGAAGACTAGAGAAGACCAGCGAACCACTGGATGGTCAGTGATGCCAGAGCATCCTCTTACTATTTATAGGGTCCCATTTATACTCTTTCCAAACACCATGTGCCCTCTCAAGCCTCCGCTCCAGCTCACACTCCCTCTCATGTGACTGTTTCAACAAAACATCCTCCCACAAGACAGCTTCCAGAAAAACATCGTGTGACACGAGTGGGCTTCCAAAGAAAACAGATATTTCTAATTCACAGACTAGATCTTTTCCTGCCTTCTGTCCCACGGGGAGTGAAGGTGCTGTGCCTTGGGCTAAAAAAAGAAAGGGAAAAGCTACATTGTTAGGTTGACCCAGTAGTTGTTCTATATGTGAATAGACAAGCCATGTTTATGGTCAAATAGCTTAGCGTTAAAAGAAATAAAACAGCTGGACGGTGGTGGTGCACGCCTTTAATCCCAGCATTTGGGAGGCAGAGGCAGGCGTATTTCTGAGTTCGAGGCCAGCCTGGTCTACAGAGTGAGTTCCAGGACAGCCAGGGCTAAACAGAGAAACCCTGTCTTGAAAAAAAAACCAAAAAAAAAAAAAAAGAAAGAAAGAAAGAAAGAAAGAAAACAAAATGCTAATGGTATCGTAACTAACTACTGGGTGTTTTAAACAGTTGATTAGAACTCATGCATATGAGTGCTTTGCCTGTATGTAGTATGTGCACTATCACATGCTTGCAATGCTCAAACCGGCCAGAAGAGGCCATTGGAGTTCCTGAAAGTGGAGTGAGGGGTGGTTGTCACCCCTAGGAGCCCAAAAAGAGCAAAGTGACAGAAGACTGAGACAGGTTGGGTAACAGGTGTATAAATACAGTAAATAGCAGGGAGCAATCCTAGTGTTTGTTACAACAGTAGGGTTAGGTCCTTTGCAACGATTTATCATAAACCTCAAAAATCAAGAAGATATACGCTTGAGGGTTACTAAAACAAAAACTACTAATTGCCCTGACTTAAACATTACAGATTGTATCAAATGATCACACTCAAAAATGCACATAATCATAAATCATTAAAAATATTAGCTGTATTTCTGATATAATTTAAGATTATTGTTATAACTCTAAAAGAAACTGCAGAAAGTGTTCCTCAACAGGCTCCTCTGACCTTTGACAGTCCTCTCAGTGGGGAGTCTGGCGCACACATTTCTTGGGACACAAGGGAAGCATCTGGAATTGTATTGTATAAACCGTGACTCCTGGCCTTACAGAAGGTACTCCTCTCCAGTGTCCTGTGCCGCTCACGCAGACGAGGCATCCCAGATCAGAGAATACTTTGGGAAGCTTTCTCTGTTTGCTAAAAACACGGATCCGGTTTCAATTCCAACAGGCAAAGCCATGACCGGATAGAGGTGGGTTGGAGTTGGGGAGGAGGACTCTGGAATAAAAAGGTCGAACTGAATTGTGTAGGAAGATGTGTATAAAGCCAAGATGGAAAGAATGAAAAACATGTTTCAGAAAAGAAAAAAAGGGGAGTGGTTGAGTGGGGAAACGTCCTGAGGTTTACAGGGAACAGCCAACCTCTCCAAACAAAAATTGGGGGTATTTTTCTTGCAGGTTGTAGGCTGAGCTCTAGGGGGCAGCAAAGACATAGGTTCTTTAATAAGAAATCCATAGTCACAAAGGCTTAGAAAGCTTTCTAAGCATTAGAGCTTAGAAAACTGTAATGTTAAATTAGTTCGGTCCTGTAGTCTTATAATACAACAGGAGGAGGCTTTGTAAGGTGAAATGACTTCCTAAGGTCGTCAGTTAGAAGATAGTGCAGACCACCCCCAACCCACTCCGCATTCTTTCAATGTGTTTTCTCTCCTTTAGTCAAGATTTAGATACAATCAATGTTTTTTCACCCTGAAATCATTCCGTCATTACAGAGATTTGAGTTTAAACACACATTCCTGCCCGGTTTAAAATGACTGATTGGCTTGGGTAAGCCTGAGGTTGGTATTTTTATAGTGCCTTTATTAAACTTGGACCGAGGGATTTCTACTCCGGACCAGATTAAATTTCCTCAGCCAACACTTCCAGGCTTTAGACTCTAGATGGAGACAAAGGACCTCTGTTTTGCTTTCGCACGGGTCCATGAGGACCCCTGATCTAGAAGCTGGGGCTCCTCTAGACTTTCATGGACTAACATAACTTATCCCTTAGCTAAACAAATGACCAGGTACCCACTGCTCGTATGCTGTAACGATTTTCATTATAATTTTCTGACAATGTCTGTTATTAAACAGGTTTTGCCTCTCTGTCGTACGTTTGGCAGGGTCACATTTAGAATGAAGAGTATTTTCATTAATTTTTAGACCTCATAGCATTCGTGTGGCCGCTGCCTCTCATCTTTCCTGATCCCGTTTTTTTTTGTCTCTTCCCTTCTTGCCCCAGGCCAATTACATTACGTGACTCTACCCCCGACTCCCTCCCCACCCTCCCCACCCCGGTCCTCACTTTGTATCCAATGGTACTAGCTTTAAACAGGTACTAACGACCAACCTGAAAGGGAGAGGAGGATGAGAGTCTTATAGGTTGAAAAGGGGAAAGGTACCTCATACATTGAGTATACACTGAGTTTCTAGTTTGGTGATACAGGATGAGAAAATCATTTTAGGAGGGGAATCCAACCGTGTGTGTGTGTGTGTGTGTGTGTGTGTGTGTGTGTGTGTGTACATGTAATAACAAAAAATAAATGTTAAGAGAAGGTGGTCGAAGAAAGGCATGAAGAGCTCGTGAGAATGAAGAACTGAGAATTCACCTACACACTGCAGCCCTACTGGGTCCCAGCCACTCAAGGTGGGCCATTATGTCCATCTACCAACACATAAGCAGACTGTGTTGTGAACCACTGTCTCAAAGGTGCTGAAGGACTTTTAAGATCAGCTGACTGGCCAGGTAGCCTACCTGTCACCACTCTGATTGACTGGTCTCTTAACTGATTTCTACGGCTGAACTTGGAGCCTTATGGTTCACAAGAGTCGTAAACAACCATTGTATCTCCTACAAACTGCTTTTCCTCCTCTTTCCCTTGCCACCAAGAATCCACAGTGCCTGCGAAGACATAGATGGCACGGGACGAAAAGTCATTTACAGTGATTACCACCCTCCCCACTCTGAGTCTTTAAAATATGACTTTAAACTCTTTTACCCAGGGCTACAAATTCTCAAAAGAATTATACAGTTTTGCATACCACTGCTTTGCATATGACTGCCTTTCATGTCACAGTGTGTCATGAGTAATTCCTCATCTCAGGGTACACTTTTCACAAAAACTGAGTTCTAGGGATGGTGAGATGGCCCAGCAGGCAAAGACACCAGCTGCCAAGTCTGATGACCTAAGTTTGAGTCCCCAGAATCTAGATGTTGGAAGAAAGAATTTACTCCCTAAAACGGTCCTCTGATCTCCATATGCATTCCATACTTGTGAGGAGACACACACACACACACACACACACACACACACACACACACCACACTACACTAAATAAATTAAGGAGTGGAGAAATGGCTCAGCAGTTAAGAGCACTGGCTGCTCTTCCAGAGGTCCTGAGTTCAATTTCCAGCAACCAAATGGTGACTCACAGCCATCTGTAATGGGATCTGATGCCCTCTTCTGGTGTGTCCAAATACAGTTAATGTATACTCATACACATTAAATAAATAAATAAATCTTTCAAAATTAAATTTAAAACATTTTTAAAAATTTTAGTATCTATTCATTGGATATTTAGATCATTGCTAATTTTTGATGATTTTTCCTTTTTAATATCGAACTCAATGCCTCTTTCCACTTACCATTTCCACTGCTTTCATACTTGGGGATGATAACCAAAAGGTTAGGTCTCCCATGACAAGTCAACATGTAGAGACTAAGAGACTTCAGAATACTCGCCCTAAGTGATATGTCTGCATTACACTCCTTTCCCTCAAGGCTCGGGCAGCCACATAGAAGAAGAGTAGGAAAGATTGTAAAAGACAAGTGATGGATCGATAACTCAAGAAAATAGTATTTGCCGGGCACAACAGAGCACACACAGGTGTGAACTCACAGACATGTAGCAGCATGCCGAGACCTGCAGAAGCTCAAGACAGACACAGTTCCAACTCGGAGGAGGGGAGGTGGGTACAAAATCCCACCCCTAGCTCAGGAGATATTGATATACTGCTGCTGGTAGAGAGAAGGCCTAGTTTTCTTCAATGTGTGGCACTTAATAAATCCAGAGTAAGCCTCATGCCCAGGAGTCGTTGGTCAATACAAACTGTACTTTGATGAATTTTAAGGGTGTGGGAGGATCTGGGAGGAATTGGAGGAAGGAGATGAATATCATCAAAATACATTGCATGAAATTCTCAAAGAACTCATTAAATTATTATTTTTTTTATATTTGGTCTTTGAAAAGTAACTGTTGAGGTCAATGTACTCGATTTATTGTTTTCACTCAGACACAGGCTCCACCGTACCTGAGTGTGGATGCATTTGCAATTTAAACCTCTTCCTAAACCTCTGCTGAGACTCCACTCCCTCCCAGCCAAATAGCAAGCAAGATGAAAGTCCCTCTAGGACAGTTTACTATGAGAGGGTGAGCAGTGCTCACCTAGAAGTGAAGGTGATTCAAGACCAGTTTTCGTAAAGGATAAAGCTGCTCTGAAGGGATTCATCCACGCACGCATGGCTCAAAGGAAGGAGGGCTCACTGCAACTGATGGTACGAAAGGGGCCCTTAATGTCACAACTCCTCGAGCGCTCATCACCTCTGCTGGTGACTGACAGAGGTCTTCAAATCATCTTTCATCATGGAAGGTAGTTGGCAAGGGATTATTGAGAATTCAGAGCCTCTGGGATTACAATCCGTTAAGTCTCTAAATAGAAATGCTCCTCAATTATCTCCCATAAAGAGATAGACTAACGACTCCTGTATCAAGCAGGAATTTACAAGCAGACACAGCTACACATAAGTGCTGGGAAAGATGCAGGAAGGACCCCGTGGGATTTAAGTAAAGTATGAAGTTGAGTCTTTATTTTGCCTTTCTAAAACTACAAGGAGAACAGAATGCCCTTGACATTAATCAAATATCACTATACTTCAATACTTTAAACACTGAGCTAGAAAAATTTCATGGAGAACTGAAGCACAGCCGTGACTAATGGCAGTCGCAAATTAAATGAAGGCTGAGAAGGAGATACAATGTTCCTATTTCCACAGGATAAACTAATCTGGATATTCTAAAGACTCATTGCTTTTCCTAGAAATTCAACTGCTTGTCTCAGTCTTTAGAGAGTTTGGAGTTTGATGTGGGCTGCAGGATTGACATAATTCAACATCTGATATGTTCGGGATATACAAGAGAAAGAAGGATTTTCTCTTTTCCTCACCCTGCCCTCCACATCAGCTCTACCTTACATTCAGCTGGGCGGAGAAGGGGAGGGAAGCCAGACTGAAGGTTTGTATACACCACTCCCTGTGGCATTTGTGACACTTCCTGCCCTCCCTGCTTGAGGCAGGGACAGGAATGGCTGCCTCTGTTTCACTGGAAGGAGGGTGAAGCTCAAAAGGGTGAATGGCTTCTGGCCACCCAGCAAGATCTCAGCAAAGCCAAGATTAGGATGCAGGGATTTTTGATTTCATGGTTATCCTCTCTCTTCTTTATTCTTCTTTCACGCATTGACCCCAAATTTCTTTTTTTGTTGTTGGTTAAAAATATTCCTCTCACTTGTTTTATAAGCACAAGTCAAAACTGTCCTGTCAAACAGGTCCCGAGTGGAACTTTGTCTTCAGTCATTTACTTCTGACATCACAAGGAGCTAAGACTGAGTCTCTAGGGAATTTGTGCTGGGAGTGTGGAGGTGAAAGGTCATCCCCCTGCTCATCCTTTGGTGAGTTGTCAACTAGCCTCTTGCCATTGATCAATCATCCCCTGACCACCAACTGTCTATGGTGTAGCTCTCTGATTCTGTCGGAGCAGGACTCTTCTTTTCCATCCATCTGTCCCACCCCTTGCCCAGCCTCTCCCATTTTTCCCACCATTCTTTTTGGGTCACACTCTGTTTGTCCTGCCTGATGCCCACAGTTGTGCTAATTCTAACCTTAGGAATTAAACAGCAGCTTTCAACTGTTGTGGAAGCCCCCAAGGATTCGCACTCCACACATCATGCACTATTATTGCCTACCCACAAATGTGGGGTTTGGTTTTTGTTGTTGTTGTTGTTGTTTTTTGTTTTGTTTTTGTTTTTATGCATTTGAGACAAACAGTGGCTACACCAATGGTGAAAAGTTAGGAGAAAACTTGAAGATCATGAATCAGCCAACTAGTTTCTCCAAAATAAGGAACCACCCAAAACGGATTTAAGTGGTTCTCTTTTGGTTGTACAATTACAAACAAAATATTATGAACAAGATTTCTGATAGTTAATATGCTATTTTCTCCCAAATGAAGCCACCAACTTCTACTTATACTTCTTTTTAAATGACATTTATTTAATTTTTTGATATTTTACAAAAGGGTATATTTTTCATTTAATTAAGATATACTTTTCAACTTTATTAGTTTATAACATGTAATAGCCTGTATATTACATTAGAAATATTTTCCCCTAAACATTAAAGTCATACATGTTCAAAGTATAAAACTTGGTAAGTGAAGAACATTATAAAGAAAAACTTATCCAATGTCACTGATCAGAGACCATCATGTTCAACATTTTAGTATCTCATTGTCTGGTTTTCAGTTATGTTTTACATTTTGGAGATTCTGTTGTTTCTAGAATTTTATAGCCCAGGATTTTATTTGCTTATCATGATATTTGAAGCCTCTACTGTGTCATTATGAATTCTCTGTATACATGATCTAGTCCATAACTTGAGGACACTGTTATTTCCAGCAAGCTCCAATTCAGGATAATTTAGTCCACTCCTGTTTTCCCAATCTCTTAAGAAAGCTACAATGAAATGTATGCATTTATTTTATACAGTTCTGTGCTTTTTCTTTCCTTGAAGAAACATGTTTCTAGAAGGGAAATGGGTCAAAATATATTTACATTCTTAGGGTCTTTGATGTATTTTGTTCAATTGCAATAACCTGATGCCAACCATATCCCACTGATAGGCTTTGTAATATTTCTTAGGGTATTTTTCCAAACTCACTATCTCATTTTCATCCATTGAGTTTTGACAAGACTGAACCAGGAATCCAGCTGAATCGTCATCCAACCCAAAGAACTGGTCCTGGGGTGACCAAAGGGGGACTTATGGGGAAGCACCACCTGGTCATCTTTAGCTGGCTTCAGTAGCCTTGACCACTAGTCTCCATCTTTAACTGTTTCCTTCCTACTTCTCATAGCAAGCTGATGAGAGAGGCTCATTTCACTGTCTCATGTATAGATAAATCAACATTGTGATCACTATTTATAGCTTTCTAATTTTATGAGGAGTCAATAAGTTTCCCTGAGAGAGTAGCAAATTTATCACTTCTAGCACATTATAGATTTTCCCCAATCAGAACACCCAAGAGAAAAAGAAGGGAGCATTTTAATTAGACAAAGACAACTAATAACAGTCTGAGCTGAATAGCTATTGTACTTCAATCCCCCCCCATCCCCATTATCTCCAGTGCCTCTGCCCTGAGAGAAAAGGATATGTCTCTAGAAACAAATTTTCCTTCCCTGAGATGGCTGATGTGTGTGTGTGTGTGTGGGGGGGGAATATACAGGCTGAAGCACAGAAGAGGAAGGGAACTAGTATTTCAGATGGAAGGGAGGGCAGAAAAATGGTATTTGAGATGGCTTGTAAAACCAGTTAGTAAGAGATGACCCTAAGTGGGGAAGTCTGGGTGCCAACTGCAGACTCATGTCTGTCTTCTCACTGATTCGTTTGAAGCTAAAAGAAAAAGGAGATAAAGCTCAATAGATTGACTGTTTGTTGGACAAAATCGATCTGACAAAAATTTAGTTCCAGGAAAATCACCCTTACTGGCTCCAAATTCTTAGATTTTTTTTTTTCTGCTTGTGTGTTTGTTTTGTTTTGACTGGAGGTCTTTTTAAATTATATTTATTTAGCTCAAGTGTGTGTGTGTGTGTGTGTGCACTGAGCATACACACCCACATACTCATGCATGCCACAGAGTACATGTGGAGGTCATAGGACAAGTTGTGGGAGAAGGTTATCTCTTTCATTCATGTGGGTCTCAGGAACTAACTCAAGTTGTCATGTATCTTAGTGGCAAATGCCTTAGCCACTAAATGCCAGGTCTTTTTAAAAAATATATTAATACATGTACTGCCTGAGTAAAAAGTTCAACCTTGTTAAAGGAAATTTTCTCAGTGTGTGAGTGTTGACCATTGAAAAGTGCAGAGAATAGGAAGGCGTCTTTCTTTGGTTATTGACCTAAGGCTTTAGCCTTATGGAAGGAGTTCTGTTACTTAAGGCTCTGTGCCCAAGACTGAGACTGAGTTTGTTTGCTTTCAAGTGGGAATTTTCTCAGAGCTAGAAGGAATTTAGGAGATTATGGGTTCAGCCTCTTACCTCTAGGTAGTTAACCCTAGAAATCCAAACAACTTGTGAGAGACTTAGAGATCTCCAGGAAAGTATACTAGAGAGGATCTTTATGGAATGATCTGACTCTGGCTCCTGTCTATCATACAAACGCCCACCACTTCCTATGAGGCTACTACTGCTGCTGATTGATGACAACTGATTATAGTCACTGACATGTTTGAATTTCCCACAGAGCAGTTTCTAAGCATCTGTGTTATTGCACAAGTGCTGGTGAGCTGGTTGAGTTTCCTTACTTTAGTACACATTTTTGTTGGTTAGTTTGTTTAGAGTGTGTCTGTATAGTCACAGTATTTTTATATGAATTAGATGTAAAGTTAAGTGGGTTTGCCAAGGTCTACATATCCTAGAAGAGTATTGCAGTTAGCACTAAGACAACCGTCTATGCAGAACAATGCCTTCTCCACTATGCCTGCACATTCTTCATCTCTAGAGAATAAAGAATAAGCTCTGTACCGCTTAGTAGCCGCCTGTGCATCTGTAGACCAGGCTGTATGCTTCAGGTCTGGCATTAGCCACACCCTTGCCACCCTTGCTGGCTTCCTTGTACACCCCCACCCTTGCAGAGAAAAACTTGAGGCTAGGAACTTTCTAATGTCTGATTTCTAGCACATGCCCTGCTACATAGGCCTTCAGCATGGTAACTGGCACACTGCTAGTAACACATTGTAAGAGTTGCCTATGTGCTGTGTTGATGATACGGTTAGGGACTTGTCTAATCCATAGGCTGTACCAGCAGAAACACGTGAGAAAAGGCTGTGGAGAACATTTGAGACTTTATTGTGACACTGGTGTTTGGAATCAGTTGTTTTAGATCATGGCTCAGTGAAGACTTGGAACAGTTTAAGAGCCAAAGAAGTTCATTTTTATGCCAATGTGCAAATCCCTCTTTACTTCCAAGACTCATCAATTGACAGAAGAAAATGCTGTCATATAACAAAGCACTGAAGTGGGGCTGCTTTCACCACAGATGACTTTGGAACCACAGAAGTCTGACTTCCATTCCAGATTTTATTTTCAGTAGCTAGCACACACAAATGCATCGGGGGAGGGAGACAGAGGAGGATAGAAAATTAACAAGGAAACAGGAACTTCGAAAGCTAACATTAAATACCAATTATGTACATTTCCCTTAACACTGGAATTGGCCACAAAACAGTTCTTTAAGCATTTTGTAGCAAATGAGTCTTACAATATAATATAAAAGGTATAGGATCTTTCATGGAATGGTGAGATATTGGGAATGAGTAAACCGTGCCCTTTGTTGAATGAGAGAAACAAAGAAAGTTTATTACATTGATTAATTGATCAATTGATTGACTAATTGAATTATTCTCTGACCTCCACACCCTGGCACCTGCAAGTACAACTACATGCACTCATAGTAAATACACACACACACACACACACACACACACACACACACACACGAATAACAATGAGCAAACAAATAAATGTAATAATAAAATAAGAAAACTCCCCAGCTCATCAGTTGGATTTTCCATTTATTCATGTTAATTAGGCCTGGCTCTTCCTGAGTGCCAAGAATTTGGTGGATAGGTTTTGTAGCTCTGCGGGCACTACAAGTGATGTGAAGTCAGTGTGAGGAGCAAGCCTTTGCCTCAACAGATCTGCTGTCTGTCTGTGCTGATCGATCCATACAGAAGGCATAAATGGCAACCACTCCATTTCTCTCATAAAACTAGTGAAAGCAGAGAGGCTGCATGTTGAGGAGCCAAAGCTGCAGCGAGCTGAGAGCAGGTCTGACATCCCAGGGCTCTGACTTGACTACTGAAGTTGGGTTCATGGTTTTCAGTACTGCTTTCCTCCTTGATTAGGTCACCAAGCACCTCTTGGTGTGGGGCAGGTCCCTCCCCACCTTGGCACTTCATCTTACTTCTGGTTAGTCTTGCTTTTCAGAAAAGTCTGTGACCAGTTCTTGAGCTCGTTCTCAGCTTCTGGGGCTTGCTTCCTCTTTTGGAAGCACTATGGTGCCCTGATATTTTCCACCGCGACTTTCCGAGGAGAGCATCTACAGGAGTCTCTGAGGAAATGATGCAGGGTTTTCCCAATTGATGTAAGTCTCCAAATTCTCAGCTGGTATTCCTTTCCTGGGCACAGAAGACACTTAGGAGAGGTCAACCAGATATCGAAACAGCAAGGCTGAAGAATCACAGAGAGCATGAAGCACTCCTGGACTAGACTTAGGATATTAGAAAACCAGAAAGTGACAGTTTGGAGCCAGCTGCCAGGCTGTTCTTGCAACAGTATTGAGACATATTGTGTGGTAATATCATACACATCCTACAGGAGTTTCAGTCTTTTTATCTATAAAATGGTGATATCAAAAGCATAAAAAACCTTACCATGACTACGACATATGAGCTTTCTTATATAAAGTGTCTACCAAGACGCTTGGTGTAGGGCCTGGGAGGTGGCTCTGCAGGCAAAGGCTCTTGTCATAAAAGCCTGGCAACCTGGATTCAACCCTCAGAACTCTGTAAAGATTGAAAGAAGGAACCAACTCCACAGGATTGTCTGCTGACCACTCTATGTGTACTATGGGAATGTACACTCCTCCCCTACCATACACTCAGATACAATAGTAGTCATGAGTAAATAATTTTTAAATTTAAATGCTTGGGATAAAGTCATTGGTTTGCAGATATACAGAAAGAATGGCCTAAAAGAGGCGCTCATTGGTCCCAGAACATAATAGAGAGCTGCAGGGAGAAATCAGTTTATTTGGAAGATTCTGCCATTGTCAGTGTCAGAAAAATAACAAGAACCCTGTGACACATTAATATGAAGGAAAGACTACGAAATCCGGTCTGCAAAAACTAATATAAGAATAAGATATAGTATAGATAGTCTGGTCAGCCCAGCAGTGGTGGCTCACACCTTTAATCCCAGCACTTGGGAGGCAGAGACAGGTGGATTTCTGAGTTTGAGGCCAGCCTGGTCTACAGAGTGAGTTCCAGGACAGCCAGGGCTATATGGAGAAACTCTGTCTCAAAAACCCAAAATAAATAAATAAATAAATAGATAGATAAATAAATAAATAAATAAATAAATAAAATAGATAGTCTGGTTAATAGAGTTCTTGTCAAGATAATTTCACATAGTGAAAGCATGATACATATTCCTAGATTGTGCCATCTGATTACATAATCTCTCTCTCTCTCTCTCTCTCTCTCTCTCTCTCTCTC
>JADRCD010186755.1:10061-31566 GCA_019843815.1 Montemys delectorum | reverse complement strand
TTTTTTAAAACTCTTAAGATTCTCTTGCCAAATGTAACTTTCCATTGAATAAAGTCTGTTTACTGTGTCAGATACCCTACCTTGTAAGTAGTTTCTACTCATTTTTAATACTCATCAAAGCCATATGATGGACTAATAAAAGGTCAATTTCAGCCAGGCACGGTGGGTGGTGTATACCTATAATCTTAGCACAGACATAGGAAGATCATCCCAAGTTTAAGGCCAGTTCGTTCTACAGTTTATTCATGTCAGCCAGCTATCTAGCAAGATCCTGCCTCAAAAAAAAAAAAAAAATTAAAATTCAAACATCACACATAAGAAAATGGAGTCCTAGTTATTATCTATAATTGAATGCTGAAGACAATTAGAACCCAGGACTTTCTAACTCTGGGGCTCATAAAGATGTTGCCTGCAGATTAAGTGTTTAAATACCCAATTTTCAGCCCTGCTTAGCGCTGGCCTTTTGTTTTTTTATTGACCAACCCCAAATAAGCCTTAAACATTTGAATTCAGAGCAAACACTGCCTAGGGCATTTGCAAATACCTCCCAGAGACTCTAGCATTACCTCCCCCAAAAGGCTGTGCCCTCTGGAAAGCAATATGCACAGCAGTGCCAGGAGTCAGATGCTTTGAAGTATACAGCCTTGAAATCAACAAGGCCAGGCACTGGCTCATCTGCCAGCTCTGAGTCAGCTGGCAGGCAACAGGGCCAGAGGCTCAGATTTAATCAGTTCCGAAACAGGTCTGACTACACCACCTTTGCCTTCCTTAGCCTGCTATATCCTTCCAACCTGATCTTACCACAAAGATCCTCCTGAGAAAGCATCAAGTCTCAAAGGGCACAATGATTCCCCTGAATGCTTCCCTGACTACAGAAGTGACATTCACACTTACTTTACAAATGATGATTGATGACAATTCTGAATGTTTTGAGGATGATATTGAAGTTGATTATAGATTCTGGAGTCAAATAGGCCAGGGGTCAAAGTCTCAGCTTTGCATTACTGTTGCACAAATTGTCTAATAGCTTTACATTTTAGTTTTCTTATTAATAAGTTGGGGGTGACAATATTAAGACTCTTTCTGAGCTGTTTAGAGAGATTGAGAAAAATAAATAGGAAATGCATGAAAAGCCCTTGGGACCATGTCTTAACCAATAGCTAAGAAAAATAGTTAAAAACAAAACAAAACAAAACAAAAAAACCATTGTTTTGCTGTGCCCTGTAGCCCAGAGCGTGTAAATAAGAGAGCCTAACACTCTTCACATACAGGTGGTGTGAAAATGAAAAAGGCCCTGGCACATATCAAGTGCTCAGAATGCTAGGTCACTTGATCAGCAGACTCCCTGTTCCATACTTTACGAACAGTAAACAATTTGCATTTCTTCCATCATAACCTTCTTTAGTCTTGCTCTCATGAGAAACAGGCAAATGCTTCTTGAGCTTCAGTAAGCAGATAGCTGCTCTGGTTAAACTGCAGTAAGTATTCCTTGAAGATTCCTTGGCAAGGGGAGGGAGGGCATAGCTGGTCTTTGCTATTTTGTGGGTTCTTTTTCCCCACCGTTTATTCAGCTCCACCCTCACCCCCTGCCCAGTTCAACCCTTAACAGTAGATAGGAGAGGAACATGGATAGAGGGGAAAGGTGAGGAGGAGGAGAAGAGGAAGAGAGAGATCTGAATCTCATATAACTTTTCTCTTGTTTCTTCTTTGACCAAGGCTACTAACAAACTGAAACTAGCCTCTCTAAATGACCAACAACCACAACCCTGCCTCTTGAGGCACTTGCATTTATGTATCCTTTATGAAGTTACCAGAATTCCAAACATCACACCATTACAGAAATTATCTGCAACTGGCAAAACCATGCTTGTGCTAGATCATAAGGCGAATCATAATCAGTTGCTGCAGACAGTCCAAGGCAGCCCCACATCCCTACACCTGGGATTAAAAGAAAAGCACATTTCCCCCATTTTTTAAGAAACCAAAAATACCAGAAGTCCCCAAAATGTCACTACAAGAGGCCCAAACAGGCCATGAGAAAGCATGCCCTTTGTGTGCCACTCACTGTTTTCTTTTAACCAAATGGACCCTCACAGCTTTATGGGGCATGCCAGATTCAAAGTAGAGTACTTGCTTTACCTGTCATTTTTATCCACTACAAGGCAAGACAATTTTTTGTCATCATTGTTCATCCAAATAAAATGTCAGAGGGGCAATTCTATAGGATTCCAACTGGATTTCAGAAGGGAGAGTGGTAGAAAACAAGAGTGATCAATTTAGTACAAAGCCCAAAATATGCTATGTGTAAGCATTCTTTATCTGTAAAACTGTATACTGTATACTTCAAAGGTACCTGAGATCTTGTTTCCAACAAAGACATGTTTAAGAGATCATGAGGGCAGATCTTAAGAGGGAGAAGTAATGGAATATTGTGATGTGATATAAAATACATGAAATATGAAAGCAGAAGGCAGAACTATTTTAGGAGGGAGGGTATCAGCCTGACGGGGGATAGGGAGAATCGAGGTGGGCAGTATGGTAGAGGGATAAAATATAAGGAATAATCTCTCTCTCTCACACACACACAGGCTCTCAGAAATGCCATAATGAAATCCATTAGTTTATATGCGCAAATTTCTTTTAAAAGTATTATCTTAACAACCCTAGAAAAATCCTGACTTTTTCAACACTATGCAGTGGCACCACACTGTCTTTGTTCTTAAAGTAGAGGTCAGCAGAAATAAATATTCTGAACCAGTCTAGTGACTTAGCTGGCTTGGTAGCACAGGCCAGTAATCTTAGCCTCTCAAGTCTTAAAGCAGTAGGGCTACAAGTTCCAGGTCTGTCTGGAGAGATTTCTGACCTGTGGCCACCTGAGTGAAATACTATCTAAAGATAGTGAAAAGAAAAAGGTGGAGTATCTACATAGCGTTGCTTTAATCTCTAGTACTGGACAAGAAATTCAAGTGACTTATGTTTTTAAAGTTTTGTTGTTTCCAATATAATGCAGGGTTCTTTTGTGAAATCTGTTCATCTCAATGACTAAAGCCAAATACCATGTACCCTGGGGCAAAACAGCCTTTAATCTTAGCATTCACTGAAGCAAGTGAGGTGGATTCCTTAAACTTAAGGCCAACTTGGTCTACATAGTAAGTCCAAGCCAACTAGGGTTTGAGAGAGCCTATCTTAAAACAATAACAACACACAAGTATTCTGCGTATAAAGTACTTAGCACATGGTAAGCTTAAAATGTTAATTATTTTCATTTATCAATGTAATGTCACACACATCCTCCCAACTTCTTCCCTTCTTTAAGGGCTTCTTGTAATAGTCATTGAAATGAGCTTTTGCTGTCAGAATGTTATCACAATGGGAGAGGAGACATGGTATCATTTCTCCATGTTTGTACTATGGCAAACTATAAAAATCCTTAAATAATGCAGGTTAAAGGTCCTACATTTTGGTACATAAAAAGTACTATATTTACCAGGTAGTGGTGGTACACATCTTTAATCCTAGCACTTGACAGAGCCAGGTAGATCTCTCTAAATTCAAGGCCAGCCTGGTCTACTGAGCTAGTTCCAAGACAGCCAAGGATACACAGAGAAACCGTCTTAAAAAAAAAAAAATGGGGCTGGAGAGATGGCTCAGTGGTTAAGAGCACTGATTGCTTTTGCAGAGGTACTGAGTTCAAATCCCAGCAACCACATGGTGGCTCACAACCATCTGTAATAGGATCTGATGCCCTCTTCTGGTGTTTCTGAAGATAGCTACAGTGTACTTATACACATAAAATAAAAATTCAGAAAAACAGAACCTTTAGACATAAGAATATAAAAAGAATGCCAGTAAGTTGTAGGTTCAACAGAACACACAGATTCTGGAAGTGAGACTGAGGATCAGTGAGCTGTTTCTACTAACTTGAATTTAGATCAGTTATTAAGATCCAATCATGCCAAGCAGTGGTGGTGCACACCTATAATCCCAGCACTTGGGAGGCAGAGGCAGGCAGATTTCTGAGTTGGAGGCCAGCCTGAGTTAGTTCCAGGACAGCCAGGGCTATACAGAGAAACCCTGTCTCGAAGAACAAACAAAAAAAATTCAATCACAAGTAATTTAAAGAGATTATATTAAGATTTTCATTGATTTTATCTACAGTTGTCTCTCTAGTAAAATTTAGAAGACAAGCCAGCCTTGGTGGCACATGTCTATTAACAGCACATTTGGGAACAGAGACAAAAGAATCATGAGTTTGAAACCAATATAAATGTAACCTTGTATCAAAAGCAAACTAAACTGAACCTTTTCAAGACATTTTAAAACTGAGACGGGAGGATTAACCAAACAACACAAAAAAGAAGTTACTGGCAGTCAACAGTAGAATATGGCTCTGTATAGATTTAAGGGTTCTCTTCAGAATTGATCTCTTTCAATCCTCTGAGAACCTGGTATTACTCTTCTTCAGGACTCATCTCTTTCATTCCTGGTATTACTCAAAACACAACACAAACACACACATGGGGGTGGGGGGCATGGCCAGGCACTATTATCTTTTCAAATCCCCTGATCTCCATTTTGTATCTAATGGTTAGATTATAACCCAACACATCCATCCTTTGCCTTTCATGGAATTTACGTACCCTCCACCCCCAGAAGTTTGAATTAGTAAGTTACCAATGAGTAGTAATAATGGGGTCTACTCTTTCCTTATCTGTATGCCATACAAGTCATTGTCTTAACTCCAAGACATACTTTCCAAATAAGGAATAATGCTGGGCATGGTGGCCCATGCCTTTAATCCTAGCAGTCAGGAGGCAGAGGCATGTCAGTCTCTTGTGTTTGAGGTCAATCTGGTCTACACAGTGAGATCCAGGATGCCAGGGCCAGAAGGCTGAGGTACTGTGATCTAGAAGTACTGTCATGGTGAGTTTGCTAAAGACTACTATTGGCCTGGTGGGATTGAGTATATGCAACATTCTACACAAGAGGCTAGTAATATTATATAGAAAGATTTTTGATGTTCTTAAGCAGTTTCCTTAAAATGCATCTTATGGAAAACACACAGATTGCAAAATAGCAATGAGAATCTGGGTATGCTCAAAGCAGAACCAGATGTTCAAAAATTACAAGACATGTTTCAGGGTGGTCAAACAGAAACAATAATCCTTCGGGTTGAAAATGAACGAAGTCTTGCAAACTCACCCCTCCCCCCAAAAAAAACCACACACACATAAAACAACACAAAAAAACCAAATAGGTATAGTAGGAGCCATGGGAACTATTAGTGTGAATGGTCAACTGGCAAATATAATCATTGATCTAATGTCTGATGGTTGATAGGAAACTGGTTAAATGTTAAAAAAAATACAAATAAAGGGACATTCAAATATGGCTCTTTGGAAAATGACTTTAAAGCACCAAAGGTTATGGGATAACACTGACTTCTGAGGGTAATGAACTGCTCTGGTGTGGACCTTGAGTGTGGTGGTACTTTTATGACTTGTATTTGTGAAAACTTACAGAACCATGTAGCAAGAAGGTGAAACTGGATGTCAACTAAAAATTAAGATTTTAAAAGAAACAGAAAGAACTCCATAGTCTACTGGTGCTCTTCCACTTGTGCAGGACAGCCACCGTGGGACATTGCTGTGTAATTCTGCAGTGGTAGAGATCTTATCCCAGTGGGGTGGGCAATGCTTATTGGGAAGATATCTTGGAAATTCTTTTTACTTCTCTGGAAGCAGAAAATCTATTCCACTCAAGGTTAAAGTTGGCACAACAATGGAATGGAAATGGGGAAACTAGTAGGGCAGTCTAGGAAAAGTACGTGAGAATGAAGACTAACGTTAAAAATTTAAGATAGCAGAAAGGGTGCCCAAGCAGGCAGAATGAAAACCAGACTAAGTAAAAGGCGATGATGAGCTTTGATTAATGTTTACTCCCAGCACCCTGCATGGAAGTTTACCTTGAGTTTATTATTCCCAGCCTCCTACTCAACTGTCTTGCCACTTGACTTACATATACTATAACCATTATGCATAACTAAGGCCAGCATGTATTTGGCTTGATATTGAATTAAAACAGTTTAAAATTAATACTTCTATTAGAATGACAATATAGTACTTATACAACTTTTGGTTTGCAGATCTATTTTTGATAAAAAAAAACATAGTTTAAAATTAATACTTCTATTAGAATGACAACATAGTACTTATACAACTTTTGGTTTTATCTATTTTTGATAACTCTTTGTAAGACTGCTAGGTTCTCATGGACACTGTTTATCTTGGTGTCGCTAGAATAGCTACCTTTGAATTATCTGACACCTAGTGGATATCCAATGAATATCCTTAAAAAACATTATGAGTACAGAAGAGAATGTGAAATGGTCTAGTTTTAAAAGAACTTTACAGCTTAGTGATATCTTTTTTTTTTTTTTTTTTTTCCTTTTTAAAAAACAGACTCTCAGCCAGGCAGTGGTGGCACATGCCTTTGATCCCAGCACTTGGGAGGCAGGGGCAGGCAGATTTCTGAGTTCGAAGCCAGCCTGGTCTACAGAGTGAGTTCCAGGACAGCCAGGGCTACACAGAAAAATCCTGTCTCGAAAAACCAAAACCAAACCAAAAACCTTATTAGGTAACAGGAATGCATACGAGGACTGGACATGATGGTACCTGCTTTCATCCTAACACTCAGGAAGAAGCAGGCAGATCTTTGTGAGTTAAAAGCCAGCCAATAGATGTAGCCATCTGAAGACCAAACTAAGTGTTTTGTAAATACAAACATGGTATAATTACACTACTTCCCCAGATCTCATTAAAAATCTGAAGTTGTATGCTAGGAGGTTAAGAGCTCATTCCAGCACTCACCTTGGAATTCACCATCCAGGGAATCTAGAAACCTCCTATGACATTTATTGCCCCCCCCCAAGGTTCTTATAAAGTTTTAGTCTAAAAATAATTAAACTCAGTTAAGGGCAGAACTGTCTTTCATCCATCCACTTTGGAGATACTTTGTAGGCACATCTCTAGAAGATATTCTTGTTACTTTGTTTTCAGGGTCATGACACTCAATGGATAATGATATAACCCTTAACACATATTCTGGGTTTTATCTGTGCCTGAGCATATGTGCAGCACATTCATGCAGATGCTCATGGAGGCAAGAGGGTATCAGATCTCCTGGAACTGTAATTTGTGAGACATTAAATTTAGGTATTGCAATTTCTGCAGGAGCAAGGGCTCTTAACTGATCTGCCATCTTTCCCGTCCCTAGCAGATTTTACTTATAAATACATGGACAGTTGTAAACCTGTCCCTGTTGTAGACTAGTCTATTACACTGGGGTTAAATTTTAGAGGACTAAGAAACCTACCAGCTTTATAATTTAACAAGATATTCATTTAACAATTACACTACAACTACTGTATACATGCTAAGCAGAAAAGGCCCAATTCATGTAATACCATCAGGCTAAGTGGAGCTTGCTGGTGTGTGAACAAATCTTTTGCTGCAGGAAAGAGGAGTTAGAAAGTAGACTGTTGCTGGGAGGTGGTGGCACATGCCTTTAATCCCAGCACTTGGGAGGCAGATGCAGGTGGATTTCTGAGTTCGAGGCCAGCCTGGTCTACAGAGTGAGTTCCAGGACAGCCAGGGCTACACAGAGAAACCCTGTCTTGAAAAACAAAACAAAATAAAACAACAAAAACACACACACACAAAAAGTAGACTGTTTTGTAATCAGCTTTTGGAGGGCGTTATAAATCTTGAAGGTGATTCTTCTACCTCCACTGGACAAACCTGTACATTCATTCATAATTTTTTTCTTAAAAATATTAAAAAGCAAATTGGCTGGGCAGTAGTAGCCATGCACACCTTTATTCATTGCACTCAGTGGGCAGAGGCAGGCCGGAACTCGAGGTCAGCATGGTTTATAGAGCAAATTCTAAGGACAGCCAGGGTTACAGACAGAAATCCTGCCTTGAAAACAACAAAACAAACTGGTTGAGTCTTTGTAGCCCAGGCTGTCCTGGAAATTCTATGTAGACCAAGCTGGCCTTGAACTCAAGATCCTTCCACCTCAGTCTCCCCAATGCAGGGACTTGCATGTTATGTTTAAAACACAAAAACTGGATCAGCTGGCTACAGAAGCCTGCAACTTCAGCCTTTGGAAGGCAACAAGTGTTCTAAATTACAGGCTAATCTGGGCAACTTGAGCCTTGTCTCAAGACTGGGTGGTGGTTGGTGAGTGTACAGAAATAGGACAAGGAGGACTGAATGGATGTAGCTTTGAAGGAATTGGAGATGCCCAGTGGTTAACAGTGAATGCTGTTCTATTATTGGGCTGGAGTTTAGGTCCGAACAACTAAAGTTGGGTACCTCATAGTTACTTTTAACTAGTTACAGGGAGATCTGGCACCTCTGACATCAGCACTAACTTATACCTACCACCCATAAAAAAAATAAACCCTTTAATAATAAATACTAGCACTCAGGAGGCAAAGGGAGGTGGGCTGACAAGTTTGGAGCCAACCTGGTCAAGGTAAAACTGCCTTAAAAAGCCATTATTCTTCTAAAACTGTGATATATCTACCATACTTACAGTACCATATAACCTAGGCAGATTAACTGTTCTGGAAGGTAAATAACCACAGAAAGCCCTTCATCCTATATGCTTAGGATCAACAATGCAATATTCAGTTCTTGGAAGTTAGACTAGCAGTGGTCTATGTGTGTATTGTAATGTGTCCAGGTACCACCACAGGTCTGCACTAGGAATCAGAGAGATCAGTACCTGTTACTAAGGACTACTCACAGTTAAGTAGTATAGTACTGATTGGTTCAGATTCTGGTCTAAGGTCTCCTATGTGGAGCAGAGGGGCATGGGAATCATTCTTCACTTTTACTACTGTATTTGTTCAAAGAATGTTTTTGTCTAAATTGCTTTCATTCTGGACAAGAATGTGAAAATCTCTGTGTGTGTTATAAGGATTATGAACTGTTGAATTGTGAGCTATGAAACTCCAAATCTTGGTATTATTTTTCTTGGAGAGTGGAGTTGATCAATCACACTGTAAAGACAAAATAGAGATAATTATTGCAGCATAAATATTTACATTTGAAGCCTTTAAAAACATATGCAGTTCTAAGCTAGGAATGGTGGTACATACCTTTAATCCCAGCAACCAGGGTGTTTTCTGAGACATGATCTTGGAATGCCCAAGCCAGCTCTTAACTCAAGCTTTCAAGTCCTGGTATGTTTATGAAATAATGCCCAGATGGTGTGCTTTAAACAACTTTTGTCACCAGTTCTGTATGACAATGGTTGCTGCACCTCTTTGGGATATGTGCAGAAAACTTAAATCCCCCCCAAATTTTTTTCTTGATCCAATTAGCAGTTCCTGTACAGTGGACTAAGGTTGAACAAACCTGTTATATTTGCAGCTCCTCTTCCTTGTTAAACGATACTATCAGGCACCAGTTCTAAAGGTTTTTATTGTGCTACTTTATAATAGTGTATGTGAGTTCAGGCTGGCAGATTTAAGTTCAGAGAACAACTTTCCAGAGGTTTTTCTTGTAAGGCGGGTTCTTGGGTTCAAACAAGTCAGGTTTACCTTCTGAGTTACCTGGACAGCTTGGATTTGTGCTTACATTTCAAAACTGGTAATTCCTACAGCAAGTGATTTAAATGATAGCTAGATATATACCATGTCACTCTTTATTTTCTGTTGAGATTATAACCTTATAAAACTGATATTCTTACATCAGAAACCAACTCTCCAGTGCCTATTTATTGATCAGAGTAATCCCACATACTGCTTCCATGGAGCTCCGTGAGTTTACTATTCTCCAACACTGCTCTTCTATTCACTTGTGTTACAAGGCTCTCACCAGATGCACCACACAGCCAGGCTCATATTTTCAATACACCTGGTACTGGAACTGTAAGAAACAAATGGATTATTCTAATAGTAAGGTTTCACCATAAAAGGAAGATTTCTTTTTGTTTTTGTAGACAGGGTTTTGCTGGGTAACCTTAGCTGTTATGGAACTTGCTCTGTAGACCAGGCTGGTCTCAAACTCAGAGATCCACCTAATGATGTCACCACCATGGAGTTTTTATGTGCATTATGTATGCCTGGTGCCCAGAGGGCAAAGGAATTAGATCCCCTGAAAATGGATTTACAGCCCATAGTGAGCCACATCTCCAGCCCCTTAAGTTCATTTTGTAAGTATTTTGAATTAAATGGGATAAGGCACATTTTCAATGTTGAAATCTTTTGTTTGAGATAAGGCTTTTACTGCACAGGCCGGTATCTATCCTACTTTACTAGCCTCTTCTGTTCCAGGTACCACTAAACTAGCTTTAATTGGCCTTGGGTACAATAGTGAGAATAGTTACTAGAGTTAAGGCTCCCCCTCTCCCTGACAGGCTTTCTCTGTTAGTTCTGGCTGTCCCAGAACTCGCTCTGTGACCAGGATAGCCTGGAACTCAGAGATCTACCTGCCTCTGACACCAAACCCTAACAAGTGCTGGGATTAAAGGCATTTACCACCACCACCCAACTTAGAAGTAAGTTTTTAAGTTACATTATTTTCATGTATGAGACTATCAATGAATATAAGGTATTCTATTAAGACTTCATAGCCAAGGTTTTAAATCAGGGGCTTATAGACAGTGCCTCAAAACTAGTTATAAGTTAATTCTTTACTTTTAGTGACTTCTATTAAAATCTGAATATAATCTGGGAAGATGATCAAAATATAATAAATTCTCAAAAATATTACAAAATTTATAGACTTCATATATAGAGTTTGGTAAATTTCAGTGTGCATGTGTTTTTCTTTTTTCTTAGTTTTTCGAGACAGGGTTTCTCTGTATTGCCCAGGCTGTCCTGGAACTTACTCTGTAGACCAGGTTGGCCTTGAACTCAGAAATCTGCCTACCTCTGCCTCCCAAGTCCTGGGATTAAAGGCGTGCGCCACCACCGCTCGGCACGTGCTTTTCTATCCGTACTTTTTATAACAAAGAAAAAAATCTGGGCTGGAAAGATGGCTTAGTGGTTACAAGTTCAATTCCTATCAACTATCTGGTTGATACCTATCATGCTACCTGTAATGGGATTGGATATCTTTTTCTGGTGTGTCTGTAGACAGTGATAGTATACTCACATAAAATAAATAAATCTTAAAAAATAAAAAATGCCTAATGTAAATAAATTACAGTATCAGCAGTAAGTATGACTGTCCTGATTGCAGTGCATTTTATTTTTTCCTTTTTTTTTTTTTTTTTTTTTTTTGGTTTTTTGGTTTTTTGGAGACAGGGTTTCTCTGTGTAGCCCTGGCTGTCCTGGAACTCACTCTGTAGACCAGGCTGGCTTCGAACTCAGAAATCCGCCTGCCTCTGCCTCCCAAGTCCTGGGATTAAAGGCATGCGCTACCCGCCCAGCACACAGTGCATTTTCTTATAATATGGCTGCAGGTAGTGTGGAATATGCCTGCTGGACACCAGCTGAAGCACTGCTGGTACCCTAGAGTTAAGGAACATGTATTTCTCTGTAACAATTTACATTTTAAGATTTTTTATTACTTTCTTCCTAAATCAATCTAGTGTACTTTATGCACTTAAAAAGTTTTATTTTTGAAGAGATCTCTAGACAGCAGATTGAAAAAGGGGTTCATGACACTGAAACAAGCTATGTCATGACTTAGATTGAGGGACATAGATATCATTGTATCTCTAGGTCCTTGTGCTCAGTACACAATTGTTACTGAGTCAAAAATTTACAATTAGCTCAAACTTTGGTTCAAATATTGACACTTTTAACTATCAATATAATGTTATAGGGCAGCTTCTTACTCAATACTTTTGTTTTAATGACACATTAATAAACCCACCTGATTTACAATTTTCCTAAAGTATACTCATTGAATCTAAACACCTTTGTGGTTGGAAAATATTCTTCACTGAATATCAAATGCTCTGGTATGTCTTCGAATTTTAACAAGGATGAGAAATACTGGGAGCTGGGCTTACAATTAGGAGTTAGGGCTGGACAGTAACTCAGTGGCAAAGCAAGCACTTGTTTGCAAACACAAAGTTAGAAGGTCAGGTCAATACAGATGTCTGGTAGGGGCAGGGGATTCAAATGAATTAGGACTATCTATATGGAGAAATCTGAATTTGGTGACAAATTATTCATATTGGTGTTTTCTGTTGTTTTGTGAGATATGACCTCATTATGTAGTCCCTGCTGGCCATGAATTCAAGAGATCTAATTGTCTTTCTACTGCTAAACTTCGTAATGTGTTAAGAATATTTTAAAGTTAAGATCTGATTCAGACCTCACTCTTCTGACATCATAGTTAGTGCAGAAACAGAGGTTGTAGACACTAACAGTCTTTTTTCCATTTTGGAGTTCTCATATACTGGTCATTCTTTAAGCAGACCACTTGACCTGCACAACTTCGGGGACCTATACATCACATCTCCCAAATGGGTAGTTATATTACTCAGATGCTCTTGTTATTTCAATCTTTAATGGTAAGTCTTTTGGTCAACTGTAAATTGTATATGTAGAGATTTTACATATTATATAAGGTATCACTAAATATAGTATTGATGGCAGTTAAAACTGAAAGAACACAGACTTATAATACAAAACGTCAATTTTTAATGCTTAAAAGTGGTAACTTTTAGTATTTAGTGAATCTTAGCGCAAAATGTTGTTTTTCCCTCAGTTTGTATCCTAAGATCATACACAATACTGCCTTTGGGAATATTAAGTACTTTTTCATATATTTCCTTAATTCTTTGGAAAACTCAATGAAGTAGGCATATAATTTTTATATCAGTTAAAGCCCAGAATGAATATGTCAACATTATATGAAAGTGAGACTCAAACACATCCTTCTATTGAGAAAGCCTACACTAAATGATAAAATCAGCTTTCTGATTAGTTGTGACCATAGGTGTATACTTACCTACCATGATGTGCAGTAGAAGAAAAAGCTTGACAAACACTTTAGTTTGACATCAATCAGGGTACATGTTTTATCATGCATGTCCAATATTACTACAGGAATCACTTCCCACATTTCAATTACTTTTTAAGACAATTCTGTCATAGTATTGAAATACCCTCTAAAAATTTACTTACCTCAACTATGACAGGCTATCAGGAACTCATATGTCAGCATGGTGCATGGGGTAACCCCAGCGCTAGGGAGGCAGAGGCAGAGAGATCTCTGAATTCAAGGCCAGCCTGGTCTACACAGTGAGCTCTAGGGCACCAGGCAAGGCTATGAAGAAAGATCCTGTTTCAAAGAAAAGCCAACTTATTTCTAATTAAGTTACTTGAAATTTATTCTGGACCATTGCACAAGTATTAATTAGTTATCTAAATAGCTTAGCAGAGAAAAAAGGGTGGCAGGGTGGATCAGTTTGAGGCCAGCCTGTTTTTTTATAGATAGCCCCAGGATAGCCAGAGCTACAAAGAGAATCTGTCTGGGGGGGGGGGGGGGGAGGGGGGGGGTGGGGGGGAAGGTATGTGGATATGTGCAGGCTAAGTGTCTTTTGAACCTTGATTTCTAGTTTTTCATTTTTATAGAACTCTTACTATCTTTGATGTGTTTCTTCATTTATCTTTCCAGTTAAATCTCTAGAGAAAACAAGTAAGTAATGAGATGAGAATAACTTCAGGCAATGTAAAATTTGATTTGTAATTGTTCGAATTGGATTTATGACATTTATAAAGGGCTACACTGCCTGACAGTTGCTTCTCTCCTTTCGCATCTTTTGTATGTGCACAATCATACATTACCCACAAAAGTAATTTAATAAATTCAATCATTATGGATTTCTCAGTAACAGACCAGTTGCATTCACTGACCATTTAAAATTCTCTCCAATAATGATTTTAAAGATCCCAGTTGGGTTTGATATGCATTAATGAAGTGCAAATACCATGCTTTAGGATGAAATTACTCAGTAGGTAAGGTTCATGGTCACTGCTTATGTCTTGCTGGTTTTTTTTTTTTGAGTAGTGTCATAAAAAATTCACAAAACACAAGTTTGGGCAGCCAAGACTTGAAAGTAGCAATCATGAAATGAAAAAGAATTCAATGAAAAAGTTTCCCGTGGTTTGACAGGAATTCCCCACACAGTCCAGGCTGGGCTCCAAGTCAGTTTCCCTCTTTCTACCTCCACAGTGCTGGGTTTTAGAAACACAAACCACTAAGTATTATGCAAGAAAATTACTGCAAAAGTATTTCAGAGATCCTTTTCTTTGCCTTTTTGGCTGGGTTTCCCAGGAGAGTGTAAATTTAAATGTCCCCAGATTCCTTTAGGACATGATCACTGTGCACTGAGGTAGGACTGGACTCTACTTTCTAAGAGGGGATTAAGAACGGTGTGAGAGTTCAATGGTTAAGAGTACTTGTTGCTTTTCAAAAGGATCAAGTTCAGTTTCCAACATCAACATGGTGGTTCAAAACAATCTATAACTCTAGTTCTAGGGCAATCTTATCTGAGACTCTCTTTTGACCTCTGTGGGCACCCTAGTAGGCACATACACGATGGCAAATACCCAAGCATATAAATCTTTAAAAATAAGTAAGTTGTTGCTTCTAACATTTAAAATAAACCTTTTTAATTCTGCCTGCCCCTACCAATATTTATCTCTCAGAGATTCAAATCTCTTATCTTTATTTGGTACCTGTTTTTCTCTATTCCATTCATTCCTTAAACCCTGAAATGTGTTGACTCTTCACTATATTGTTAATTCCGAGTTTATATGAAAAATAACAAAATGTAGTAAGCCTTCATGGGGAAACAATGCCAGCTTGGGAAATAAAATGCTCAGGAACCATCTCAAAAGCAAAAAGAAGCAGTTTTAGAAAGACATACAAACATGAACACTGAACATGAAATAGGCTCAGGAACTAAAATCCAATGAAGGCATAATGCAATGTAAGTAAGCATCACCTTTAAAGAATTCTCAGCTGTGGCAGTGCTGTAACATGTAACTGCCAGTAACCTATGCTACAGTCTGTTTCCAGGAAAGGCCACTTATTACATACAAGGAACATGCTATTTACTTGCAGTATTGCAACTGTAATTGAAGTACTCTAAGACAACATTATCCACAATAAGCTTTGTATAATACCACTTTAGAAGAAGACATAAATCCTTCCACAATTATTTCCTCATACTTATAAGCATGGTTTTGCAAAGTTTTTTTTTTTTTTTTTTTGGTATAATTGTGTTGACTGCCTGAACTCTGAACAGACTAAAACCCATTGGACTGCACCCTGTTATATAGGTGAAGGGCATATGTAAATTTCATTTCAATAAAGCTGCATATAAAAAAAGAGATACAACTCAGGAATACAGTTTATAGCAAGATCACATACACAGCATCATCAAAAATTCTCAAAGACATATGAATGTATACCTACTTACATAATTGGTTGCAGCTGAGCATCTCCTCATACCTGAATCTCCAGAAAGGGTTATATTCATTAACACATACAGTTTACCAGCACATATTCTTGCAAAGACATGTTTTCTAGTGCCCTTTAATTATCCAAGCCTGTTAAAATCTGAGAAATAAGATAAGATAAAGAAAGCTTGCTTTTCTAGGTAGTCATTAACTAATATAAATCTGATGTCATTTAGATTTCAAATTTTGAGAGATATTTGTTCCATTTACCTTAAGCCATATAGGAAATCCAGTAGCAGAAAATCTATGTGAAAGAATGTCTACAATATGACATTCTTATTATCTAAAATGAAGTAAAGATTTGCTCCAAGGGGGGGGAACCCTAAAAACTCCCAAAACTATCTTTGCTAAATCCAAGGGTGCCTATCTGTATAAACTTGAGGAAATGGGGAGTGTGGCATTTACCATAATCAAAGAGGAGGTCTGAAAGATACATGTTTTTTTTTCTGGTAAAATGTTTTCCCTTAAGTTTCTAAAGAATATGTAATTTTTTCCTATGAAAGTTGATACTTAATTTTTAGTTTTTCTAAAAAACACTGATTTTTTTTTTTCCCATGCATTTATGGTTGACTATCCATTATATAGAAGGCTAGAATACTTCAAAATACTCACTTATAAATTATAGAACCCATTACATTATATCACCCCCATTTTTCACACTATTTTTCACCCATCCTGTTATTTTCTTTCAATAAATCAGTTTTCCATATAACTCAAACTAAGGTTATTGCTCATATAAATGTCTTATAAAACAAAGATTCATTAGCCTAAATCATTAAGGATGGAAAGGAAATGATAAATATGTTTCCTTCCTGGTACTTACCTACATTACAGGCAGAACTGTCGTGTTTCTGAGGCTTTTACGTTGCTGAATTCACGAGTATGGCTCTTGCCACTTCTGTGGCTATTTCTCACAACATAAGCCACGTCTCTGAAAACTGCCTTTTTAAACTACCATCAATCATCTCCATGTATCTTTGAGGATTCCTGTTGTGTTTTGGCAACTTTAAAAGCAGTCTGCCTAGCTTTCTGAAAGGAAGACCTACTTATCAGATGAATTTTATTAATTTCTAACAGAAGTTCAGTATATATTTTCACTGATGCAAACAAACCAGTGCTGGGGATCCAATCCTGGGTCTTGACTGTGCTGTGTGAATCCTCACCACCGAGCTAAACATCTCCTTCGCAAAGCTCGGGAGGGGGAAAAAAAAACCACATACACAAATTATGCATCTCAGCATTTTTAACTTTTCAGAGAACCTCAGTAGGTCTTTTGGCATCTTTCTATAGTGAACTTCAGAACCTGAAAAAGAAACACACAGTACTGTCTTAGTTACTGGAGAAAATGTGTAATTTGAGATGCTGAGCAAATAGGCTCAAAGTTCTTTAAGTAATCTGGATGCATTTTCATTGGTTAAGGGTACCAAGTGGGTAAGGAAAGGGGATGATGTGTTGGCTAATGTTATCTGTAAGAAGATGTCACAATGAAACACATTATTTTGCACAATTAATATGGGTAACAAAAGAAAAGGGAAGTTTCCTATGGTTTTCAACTTCGAATACAGGCAGTATTTTAGCATAGTTCATTCAGCGTTAGTCCGAGTAAGACTGCTCACTTGCAGTCCCTTTTCAATGTGGTTTACTTTCGCTGGTGGGATAAGAAAGATTAGGTACTAACTTCTTTTGGTAGATCCTTCCTTTGTCATTTTCAGGGCCAAAGCTACAACCCTTCTTGATCACGTTATCTATCAAAAGATTTCTTTGAGGCCCTTTGCAATTCACGACGGGACGAAAATTCAGTGGTGGGGGTAGGGGTCCGACACCTGAGGAAGCGATCATGAGGGATGAAGAAAAATGACAAGACACACACACACACACACACACACACACACAAATTAAGGGTTTCAAGCGAGCTTTTCGTTCTACAGGCGCGAGGCCCGTCGTCCCAAGTCCCCACACCACAACAAAGACACCTTTTGCCCAGACAGTCTCCCTAGGAAGTGGAAGTCTAAGGGGTCCTTCACGCTCAGAAGTAAAGCGACTCCCTGTGTTCCCCGGTAGCGAGGCCTTGTGCAACCCCTGCAGGTGGAGGTTCACTCCGACTCGCGATGCCATTTCTGGCTCCATGGCCCTTGCGGTCCCCAGTGTAGCCTCCGTCCAGTCCTAACCGGTGCGCGAGGTTATCAAGTTCTACATCCTAGCCTCACCATTCTCACCATGCCACCTTTCAGCTCCACGAGCCCCCCGAAGCCTCGGCTCGCCGCAGCTTCAGGGCTCCAACATGGCGGCCGGTCCGGAGCCTCTCTGGGCGCTCTGACTAGAGCATCCTGGGTATTGTAGTTCCAGCTGTAGCCTCTGCGTCTCTCCCGGACTTTAAAGGACTACAGATCCCGGAGTGCACAGCTCTGGAGCATGGCTATTGGGGCCGCTCGGACAGAGGGATGATGTCATTGCAAAACCCTACTGCATTCATTGTGCTACGGTCTATCCAACCCCCGCCCCCCCGCGGCTGCTGCTGCTGCTGGGCTAGCTATTGCCGCTTGCTCCAGCTGAGCCCTGAGTAGCAGCAGGACCAGGGCAGGGACTGACTCCAGTCCTTGGACTTAAGACACGGCAGCACCTTCTCTTGCGTGCGTGACTCATTCGTATATCATTTCTGTTTATGCCTGGGGTGGGGAGAAAAATCCCAAACCAGGTGAGTTGAAGTGATTTATTCAAATCGTTCTCCCAAGTTATTCCTCCCGCTTAGTTCTCAAGGCTTTCTTTTGAGAAGATGGGGCCGGGAATGGGGTTATGGATTCGGGAGGTTCTCACTGGCGCTGCTAAGAGCCTAATAGCTCTATGCAATTTGGGTCACTGCAAAGAACAACTCCTGCAACCTGCCCCCGCCAGAGGACTGGTGCCTGCCAATTTCCTCGCCTCAACTCCCTTTAACCTTTTTGAGGCTGAGAGAGGGGGCTGGGCTGGGAAGGATGTTGGGAAGTGCACTTGGAAAACACGAGGAGGGCAAAGGTGGGGGACTGCAGTACTGTCATTCCACGGTCCCAATGCTGAGGTTTGAGTGGAAAAGGGTGATGTGTGGGAAGAAATGGAGACAGTGATTTAACGTGGCTGTACTTCTTGAGAACATTTGTGTCGCTTGGACTACTAGCACACACTATTTTTAAGATGAGCGTGTTTCTCTTGAATCGCTTAAGCTTCGTAGGGCTTTATTTTATGTTTGTATGTCTGTGTCGATTGTCTCTCCTTTTTTCTGATGATTTGAGGTGACAGTGTCCTTTAATGGTGCACTCTGTGCCAGTCAGAAATGTTTCACGTGTCTAGGGAAGGTTTTCTTCGGCTGCTAGAAGCAGCATTTTTGTTAAGCGTTTTTATTTTTGTGTTCTCCCGACTGCGGGATTCGGGATGGTTTGGAAGTAGAATTTGTGCTTGTGTGAGTGTTTTAAATTACATCGCGATAGGCTCTTGCCACTGACAATGGTACTGTAACAAGCTGCTGTTTCGTTTCTGAGGCTTAGTCTCCACTCAGAAATAACGGTTTGCAGACGGAATCGATTAGGGAACCTGGGTGCCTTTTTTTTTTTTTTTTTTTTTTTTTTTTTTTTAAACACTTTAGGGAAAGGAAAAGTTAAATGTGGTGTCACCCTTTACTGGACTTTACTGAAAGGTATCCAAGAACAGTGAACCTGACCAGGGAAACTAGGGAGCATGGTAGTGTGCTGTTTGTTTGAATTTTGTTTTTCAACGAACTGACACATTTAATAAGTCAGGCAACATTCTGGCTTGTAAGATGCCGCTCTCCTCTTAAGAGTTACTGGGATGAACGCTGCAATAAATACGTTCCTTTGAGATAAACAGCTGGCTGGCTCCCGGAACAGATGGGGCCAGTCTTAGCTGAGAGATCTACAACCTTGGAAATGAATGGACTTTGGGTCAACCACACCCCCTTTAGGAATGTCAAAAGAAGGAGGAATGCCCGAATATTTGCTTAACTCCAAAAGGCTAAAGCTTTTTCACAGCCTCTGCCAGCTTTAGAGGAAAAGTCCTAACTGTCTGTCTTCCAGCTTCTGGGAACCAATTTTATTCATTTTTAGTTTAGATGCTCAGGTCTCCAAAGTTGGAGCTGCTGGGTGACACTTTGTTAAATGCTTCATGTTACTGATGCAAAGGACAGTCCATCCTATGGGCTTTGTGAGTGGAGGGATTTATTGGGGTGCAATGAGGAGCAGTGGTTAGATTTGGGAAAAGCTCAGCATGCTGTATTTGCTTCTTCCTACCCCTTTGTGATGACTCTCAGCTTTTCTCTGTGCCTTTCTTTCTCTCCCTACCCCATTCACAGCTCTTCAAACTCCATTCCCCCCCCCCTTGTCTATTTGTAGTAAATACTGCTTTTTCTCTCTGAGGATTTCCCCTGTGTCAAGAGAGTATCATGTCTCTTTTTCTAAGTCACTTTCCAGGCTCTGTACACCACCCTCTGTACCTTCATGCTCCCTTCCTTCAAGGAACCCTAGAGTTAGAGGATGTAGGCTGTGTGTGGATTTTTATTCAGAGTCCTCTTTGACTCTTCAAAGAGGTACTGGCATTTTTTTTTTCCCCCTTGGAGTCTGTGCCTGGCAGGGTAACACCGACGAGCCTGATCCAGAGCTGGGACTGTGCTTTCCATGGCAGACATAACCTGGGCCCAGGAGCGGGTGGACAATGACGTGCAGGCCTGGAGCTCTTGTGCCCTTCCTTTCCACGGCACTGCTCAGTCCCCGTGGTTCAGCAAACATGTTTTAACGCTTTACACAAAATGCTCTCGTCATTCCCAAAGTAGTCTTGAGCAGCTTCTGCTTCATTTAGTATTTGTGTTTCTTCCCTATCCCAGGGAGTGGTGGGAAACCAGTGGATCCCCTGAGCATGATGCTGAGTAGCAGGGCAGGCAGGCAAACTGCTTGTTTCTGTTCTTGGAGGTAGTTAGAGCCCCTGCCATTTTGTCTTCTTTGTGGAAGAAAGTAGTTTGTTGTTCTATGCTGCTCTCCCCAGGACCTGGGTGTGGTGGCAGCTGTATCTTCTTTTTACTTAACCAGGAATTTAAAGGCCATTGTCCGTTTGAAGTTGGCCTGTGTGACAGGTGATGAGACGTCTTTTGTACCACCTTGCAGTACTAATCTCTCTTTCCTGCCATACTCCCTTGCGGGGGTGGGGGTGGGGGTGAGGGCTGTTCCGCGGAGAAGAGGAATGAGATGAAGATTAGCTGTCACTGCTGTCCTTATGACTTTCAAGAGCTTCAAGTTTCTTTCTGCCTCAGTGTGCACATCTACAAAGGGACACCAACCTTGGCTTTTTGTTATAGTTCTCCATGGTAAAGCCTGAAACGTATTCTAACAGCAAATGTCAGTTGAGCAGGTATTGTGTGATGAGCTCTGTGGTGCATCAAGAAGGAGAAATATTCCCCCTGGCATTGAAGTATTCCAAGTGTCAGGGATGCTTCTTCCCAGGGCTTTGCAAGATGGGATGAAAGTACCCAATAGGACTCTGTTCCCTTTTCTGGTGTAACCAGTAATGGTTTCCAGTAGGAAGTGGCATTTGAAGGGACTTGAGTGGTCTGACTTAATTTGAGGTGGCAATGGGAGTTGCTTTGAGTACAGCAATTAGGTTTGTAGGCAGAAGGAACTGCACATTCAGCGAACGAACAAAGAGTGGTGAGTAGGAGTGGGAAGTGGTGGGAGAGGTGGAGCCTGGGCAATTTTGAATGACAAGGTGATTTTGGTCTTCGTCCTCAGGGGAATGGCAACTTAGGAAGTACTTTAATTATCTAGATGAATATCACATGTGGAATGACATTTAAAAACACCCTATTGTTATCGAGCTGGCTCTGTGGGTAAACACACTTGCTTATGAGCCTGAGGACCTGAGTTCAGTTCCTAGAACCCAAGGTGGAAGGAGAAGACTGACTCCTAAGAGTTGTCCTCTGACTTCTTTTTTTTTTTTTTTTTTTTTTTTTTTGGTTTTTCGAGACAG
>JADRCD010186754.1:30447-44530 GCA_019843815.1 Montemys delectorum | reverse complement strand
GGGGGGGGGGAGGGGAAAAGCACACACACAGTGTATCATCATTCAACTTAAAAAGGAGACAACCCATCTGCAATGGCACAGGTGAAGCTGGAGACTATCAAGCTGAGTGAGAAACACCAGATACAGAAAGCCAAGCACTCCAAGGATCCTGAAGTCAACTAATAGAAACTGTGATTAGGGCGAGGGCCGTCGGGGACTAGTGGCGGGAGGGAGACATAACATCTTCCACGGGGCTCTGGACCAGACAAGGTAGAGCAAACTTGAACTCTGCTGAGAGTAGACTCCAACATCTCAGCACACACAGAAAGAAGTGGGCTGCAGGCTGCTGGGCACACTAACTCACTAACCCTGTCCATCATCCCGCAGCATTTCCACACACACAATGCATTGTACACTCTCAAAGCATAGACACTGTATTTGTTTTGAAGCAGGGTCTCACTATGTAGCCCTGACTGGACTAGAACTCACAGAAATCCCCCTGCCTCTGTGTCTCTGCAGTATAGGAATTAAAGGCATGTGCCACCGTGCCCAGCTAGCTTTAACTCTCTAACTTCCCAGGAAGAAACCTCATCATTATCTCCTCAAGAGGCAGAGCTGACCTGACTGTCCTGAACCGACTTAGCAATGAGGTACTGAAGTGGTGCGCACAACAGGGCCTGAGTCTCAGCTGCAAGGTGCAACTTGGAATGTTCCAAGTATGGAGCTGTCCCATGTACCCTTCCCCCAGTCCCTGCTCTGCCTACCGACAGAGCTCTCCCTACCGACAGGGTGGAGTTTTCTGAGATAAGAGAACTCTATTGTCCTGCCACTTCTGAAGTTTTCGACAAGGAGTTACTGAGTCTACCTGCCTGGCAAGTTTCTGACTGGCAACAAGATGCTGATGAGCCGACGAGATCCTGGCATGGAAGGGGAGGGTTTTCTTTCCTATATATGTTCAATCTCCTAAGTAAACATGGAACCTTGATCAGAAACTTTGTCTTGGTCTCATTATTTTTCTCACCGTCCAACCCCCCCACTCCAAGACCCCAGCTTTTCTTTCAGGAACTCGGGTCTGTGTAGCTACTGGGCAGCTACGGTCCCAACCATGGAGCAAGACGAAAGACAGGAAAGAAACGTGAATGCAGTACACACCATGTGACCCTGACCACCAGCAAGACAAACTGGAAAAATCTGAAGATGGTGTGTGTCTTACTTTAGCTTTTTGAGTTGTGTGTATGTCTGTGTCTGTGTGTGCACATGAGGAAGTCGGTGTGTGTGTGTGTGTGTGTGTGTGTGAGAGAGAGAGAGAGAGAGAGAGAGAGAGAGAGAGAGAGAGAGAGAGAGAGAGAGAGAGAGTGAGTGCGCACGCCCTCGCCCTCGCTGGATCCCTTGGAGGTGGAGTTACCTGAAGTTTTGTGCCATCTGCCAAGAGTGCTGGGAACTGACCCTGGGTCCTCTATAAAAGCAGTGTGTATCCTTAACCTCTGAGCTGTCTTTCTAAGACATATGTTTGATTTCTTGTTTGGTTGTGGTTTTCTCAAGAGAAGGTCTAACATAGCCCAGGCTAGCCTGGAATTCCCAGCCTTCCTGCCTGAGCCCAAGTGCTCAGACATGCTGGGCAGGCTTGTGTGCAGTACTGGGATGAACCCCCAGAGCTGAGTAAGTGCTCATATGCTGGGCTATGCCAGCCCTGACCTGCAGATTACACAGAGCTTTCAGTTTGCTTCCTCAACTTAGTAACTGTGACTGTGTAACTGAACATCCTTTTTTAAAAAATATATCCCAATACACTTAGAAGCAAAGAGGTACAAATTCATGTAACTTATAAACATTCCCTTTTTAAATATTATGTATATTTTAAAGCTTAAAGAAAGAACGAATCTTGTATTCAGAAGTTGAATAAAAGAAATACCACACACTGCTTTTGCAAATAAAGTACTTACTAATATAAATGTAAAATTTAAAACAAAAACAAAGACAAAACCAGACTCTCAACAAAACTGCAGCAGCACAGCTGGGCACTGGCGGTGCACACTTTGATCCCAGTGCTCTTGGGGCACTCAGATCTCTGTGAGTTTGAGGACAGCCTGGTCTACAGAGTGAGTTCCAGGACACCAGGGCTATACAGACAAAGAAACTCTGTCTGGAAAGAACAAACCAAAACACCCTGCAGCACAAGAGGTAGCCTTAATAAATAAGTCACTCAGGACTGTCCCGTCCTCCGCCCACCCCTCTGTAAATCTCTTTCCTGCTGGCAAGTGTGTGTGTGTGTGTCTTGTCTGTCTTTGCTTCTCTATCTCTCTCCCCTTCCTTTCCCATGGTTCTCCACCCAACTGCCACTTTCTTGTTTTCATTTAACCTTCTTAAGCAAATTCTTTTACTCCCCAAGGGCTTAACTCATCCCAAGTTGGAAGATTACTACATTTTGAAAGAATTCATTATCCTAAATGAGTTTTATCCTGTTGCTTAATTTGAGAATCTGCTGGGCTTGGACTGGAGCCACAGTGCAGTGGTTATGGGCACAGAAGTGTTTCTGAAGATGAAAGCTCAATTCCCATCAGCAACCCTGGGCAGCGCACATCCTGGTCCAAGAGATCTAATCCCTCCTCCTTCCACACACAGACACAGGCTCATACACATTTAAAATTAAATTTGAAAATAAGTGCCAGGCGGTGGTGGCGCACATCTTTAATCCCAGCACTTGGAAGGCAGAGGTAGGTGGATTTCTGAGTTTGAGGCCACCCTGGTCTACAGAGTGAGTTTCAGGACAGCCAGGGCTGCACAAAGAAACCCTGTCTCGAACCCCCCCCCCCCCAAAAAAAAAAGAAAATAAGCATGGAGGGCGATAGTTGACTCTTTTGTGTGCATTTGACTTCGTGTGCAATGGTCGTTTTCCTTTTCGTCGTTGTTTTGTTGTCTTAAATGGCTCTCACTAACCTGGAACTCAATGTGCTGGCCAAAGATAACCTTAAATTTCTGATCTCTTTCTGATCTTGATCTCTCAAGTGCTGAGATTCCTGTCACATGCCACCACATGGAGCAAACCCATAGCTCTGTGTGTGCTAAGCAAGCATGGTACCAACTGAGCTACACCCCCGGCCCACACCACATACACACAGAAACGTATGTTAGTTTTTGAGACAAGTCCTCACCATGTAGCTCTGGCTGTCCTAGAGCACACTATATAAATAAGACTGACCTTGAACTCATAGAGATTAGTCTTATCTCTGGATGCTGGGCTTAAAGGCGTGTTCCACTATACCCTACCCCTCCTATATATTTTTTAAACACCAAAGTTCCATATTCCAAAATCAGAGTTAATACAATTACAAAGTGCTAGCATATACTAGTATCAAAAATGGATTAGCTGCTGGGCGGTGGTGGCGCACGCCTTTAATCCCAGCACTTGGGAGGCAGAGCCAGCCTGGTCTACAGAATGAGTTCCAGGACAGCCAAGACTACACAGAGAAACCCTGTCTCGAAAAACCAAGGAAAAAAAATGGGTTAGCTGAATGAATGACTGTATGAATGAATGAGTGCAAGCTTGCACTCTTCAGGTGAGATCAGCAGGTACACTCCCTTGCTAACATGTAAGTAATCAAAATACATGCTTTGTGTCCCCATCAGTAAACACTCCTTCCCCCAAATCAATCAAGTTACTAAATAAGATTTTCCCCTCCCAAATTATTTCCTAAATGAAACTTGCAGCCTCAGTCTTCGGAGCCTTGGTGCCAGGAAGACTGCACAGTAGTAAGGAGGCACCAAGAACAGTTGTGGGGAGCAGCCAAAGTCCTTCAATTCCAACTCCGATACAAGCCCAAGTGAAACAGGGCAGGAGCTTCTGAATCATTCCTGACCAGGCTTAGCATCTCTTTTTAAACTATGAATGGTCCCAATTAAGTGTCAACTGGAAGATATGTAGAAAAGAGCTTCAGAGCAGCCATCCACATTCAGAGGTGTGGCGGTGCAGGTCAGTGGCGCAGTGCTAACTTAGCATGCATGAGGTTCTGGGGTGCAGCGCAGTAGCTGGGTGCTTGTCTAGTGTGCATGACGCCCTGAGTTGGCTCTTTAATACCACAAAAAAAATTACTTATGTTGAATTTATATTTTAAAAACTAAAGTTGGGGGTGGGTGGCTTGTTAATCAATCATGTGACCTCAAATAGCTGTGTACACTCAGTTTCTCAACACGTTCCTGCCATCTGACACAGTGTCTAAGTGAGGGCCTACACTCAGGAAGGGGCCCTTCCCTCTGCTCTCACAGAGGGTGGTGTGGTTCTCTCTATTCTTCCAGGCCAGTGTGGTGGTGCATACCTATAATCACAACATTTGGAGGCAAAGCAGGTTAATCTCTGTGAGTTCAAGGCCAGCCGATCTACAAATTGAGTTTCAGGCCAGACAGGACTACACAGCAAAATGATCACTTTTTTTTTTTTTTAAAGCTATCCATTAAGAAACAGCCTGACATACTGTGACACACACCAAGTCCCCTCTCCTGGGCTTTTTGGAAAGCAATAGCAATAAAAAGGACAACTGTGGTTGGTGTTTAGACACCACCCATCTGCTGTAGCACAACAGGGCTTGGGAGCGGAGTAAGAGAAGCTCTCCAGAAGAACGGCTCTCCTCATCTCCCTCAGCTTGGCGCATCCTAATTAGCTCAGCTTTGTGTCTGTTATGAATAGTCTCGCATGGAAAGGCTCCAACTGCACACTCTTCATTATGCATAGCTTATTAAAATTGAAATTCACTGTTTCAATGCAAGCCAAATTAGTGGCTCAAACTGCCACGATCTATTAAAGATAAGGCACTCATTTTACAAGACAGAATCAGGGTAGATCAGCCTAGAGCACAGCTGAAACGGCGGGAACTACAGGCCCTGAGCTCTAAGCCTAGCATGTGACAGTCACTTCCTTTTTGCATGGCAGAGCCTTGACTGCCAGCTCATGATGATGGTACCACACTTCCTCAACTGGGAGGCAGTGGATGCTGACCACAGCTTCCAGGGAGGCCAACTGTTAACATGTTCCAGATGAAGAGACCCTGTGCTCTGGTGCAAGAAAACAAGTCCAGGAAGCCTGGGCAGGAGCTGAGCCATGCGTCAGACCTTCATTCCATACCTGCTCCTCTTCGATCCTGCGCTGCAGCGTCTCTATGTAATGCTGGACAGCCATGTAAATGAACCGGTACTGTGCTTCTGTTTGGACCATCCCTGACCTCTGGGACCGCACCATCTGAATGGTTTTTGGAACGTCGATGTCGCAGTCCACACCTGCAAAGCACAGACCCGAAAGCTGCAGGAGCACTGCCTTCCATACAGGAAAGAATAGAGAGCTAGTCCTCCTGTGCCATTAGCCATGCAGGCTGCAGGGTAGGGTTCCCAAGTCAACACTCACAACAATGCCAGGAAATGCTAGGACAAAGTGCTGGAGTCAGAAGCCCCTCACTTCCTGAGAATGCCACCCCACACCAAGCAGGGGATGAGTGGTAGGAGGGACCATGTAACACAGGTAACAGAAGAGACAGTGATGGGACCAGAGCGATAGAACTGTTTGAAAGCAAAACTCATTGAAAGTAAATTTCATCTGGACTTCTATAACTGTTTCTTTCTCCTGCAAATTCTCTCTCCCCACTACTTTTACTGGCACTCTCCCATCACAAACTTGAACAGGAATTGCAGCTTCTTGTCCTCCAGATGACCTACCTTTCTCTCGAATGATGTCAATAAGGATATCAATCACAATGAATGTTCCTGTCCGGCCAATCCCAGCACTGTAGGTAGAAGAGTAAACAGCAGGGTACTCAGAGCCAAGCTATCAATGTCAACAGGGCTCTCTCTCGGCTGTGTGTCTACAAGATGTGTTTACAAGAAGCGACATATCAGCTCCCCTGCCCTGTCCTTAGGGGGTCAGTCCTGGCATGGACTCTCTAGGGTACCCTTGTTTCCCCATCTCTGGAGTGGGGGGCAGGGAGATGATAATACCTCGGGGGAGGGTCACAGTGCTGAGCCTGGGGGCCCTGAACAACACACAGCAGGCAGCTTTCCTCTACTCCCAAGTTTCATACAACTTTTACTTGAAAACACTTGGACAAATTATGGCTCTTCTGGGCACAGAAACTTGCCCACAGACTTGTGGCTTCCTGTCTTAAAGGCCACAGCAGTTATTCAGATGAAGAAATGTGTGTTCGTTTCTATCCTAAATAGCCAAAACCTAGCTGTAAAACGTACATTTATGGTGGTTTAAAAACAAAAAAACAAAAAAAATCTGAACAGTCCAGCCATGGTGATACAGGCCTGTCACCACATCACACTAGAGGCAGAGGCAGTGCCGACCTGGACTGCAGAGTGAAATCCTATCTCACAACAACAACAAATAGTGACCTATGAAGAAAGCTTCACTCCTTTCTGGATTGGCTCCCAAAGCATCCCCATATAAGCATACACTCTGCTGTGGTGACCCTGGGGCAGCCTTCACAAACGCCTATGTGGGAAGGACTGGGCTCGGAATGAGCAGTATGCAGAGTTCGTCTCGAACAATGTGTCACACCTCTACAGAGGGCAACTGACTCCCGAGCCCCTAAGTAAAAGAAACTATTAAAGGAAACCAAGCTGGGCTGTCACCTGCAGTGAACCACGACAGGGCCTGCGTCCATGATGCTCTCCTGCTTGTGGTGGACCTCCTCCAGGAAGTCCAGCACCCCTCCAGGGTCACTAGGCACACCATGGTCTGGCCAGGTCCGAAAGTGGTACTGCCAGACAGTTCTCTCTGTGTTTCCCTGGAGTAGAGCCAAGAAAAGCCAGAACAGAATTAAATAAACCAAGGGCTGAGGAATCATGGCTGCTGAGCTTTCCTAGCACCTTCTAGATGGAAAGCAATTCTCTGGTTCCCAGGAGTGCTTCTCTGAGAATCAATGGGTCAGCCTGGAAGGAGCTGCCTGTCATGTGATCTATAAGACATGCAGCTAGGCAATCTGTTCTTCTGGCAGCCCGAGTCCTCAGAGCAGGCCATGTTCCCTGACCTCCCAGTCAGGCAGCACTCACCTCCAGAGGCTACCAAGGCCCTTAAGGCCTGCAGCCTGTCTTCCCAGCAAGCAGCATGGCAAACTCTAGCTCCCTCAAGCACCTGCCCCTGTGTCATCTGGGGCCCTTGCCCTTGCAACCTCATGAAGGCACCCACGTCCATTACAGCACTGTCATAGCCAGACGATGGGCTTTGTGAATTAGATGGTGAGACTTGGGCTCAAATCCCAGGCAGCCCCTTACGCTTACGCAGTCACTACTGCATAACTCAAACCCCCAAATGCATTTGCAAAGAACTGTTTCTCACACAGAGGGATTAAAGGAGCTGAACACAGGGCTCTCCCAGGCTAAGGGAAGTGATGGCGGGGACTGAGAATATCCTGGCTGTTCTTAGTGACAACAGAGGCACCAGGACCACTTCAACCACAGAAGCTCAAAACTGGCCCAGAGGAAAAGAAGGGAAGAAGAGAGGGTGGGAAGGACAGAAGCTCAGAGCTGGCCTGGAGCAGCCTCCAGTGATTTCCCTACAAAAGAGGAAAGAAAGAAGAGAGGCGGGAAGGGCAGAAGATATGAAGGGGAAAGAAGGGGAAGGCAAGGAGTCAGAAGGAGGGAGGGAGGGAGACTTCAATATCCACCAACGCTGGTGAGCTTCCTTACATCCAGGACTCTTGCTGCGATTAAAAAAACCTCCTGTGTGCTACATGCATTTAATTTGCTGATGTCATGGAACACTAAGTGACTGAAACCCAGGCAGCTTTGTGGGTCACAGACAGGTCAGCAAGAGAAAGAGAGCATGCAGGGCCGCCCTGCATGGCAGCACCCCGCACCTCATCTTAACCAGGGTATCTCTGTACATCAGTGCTGTACAGTAGGTGATATGTCATAGCAAGACGGGAGCCAGAGGGATCCGTGTCAGCCTCTGTGCCTATGCCAGGGTAAGAGTGCAAGTGTGCCACCATTTCCCACACCTCTCTCTCAAAATCTCCTGGTAAACAAGATGGAGCAAGACCTGCAACATTCTCTGTACCCAGAGACAAGCCATACAGCACGCACTCCTTTCAAAGGAAGGAGGGAGTATTGAGCAAGATGAACAGCTTCTTGCTAGCACCAAAAGCAACTGCCTGCCTGCTACTTAGAGACACTCACAAGCCTGACAGTTCATCATGAGATGCCACAAGAAGGCTGGCAAGGCAGCTCAGGAGGTAAAAACACCTGCCACCAAACCTGACAAGCCCAGTTCTATCCTCAGAAAACTCACAGTAGAAGAGAACCAACACTTGAGAGCTGTTCTCTGACCACCACAGGTGTGCCAAGAGGAGCACACCCCCTGTAGCTTATACACACCATATACACACCCCTCAGAGAGCACACGAAACAGCTCTTTCTGCTCACCATCAGCCCTAGGCTGTTCCTCCTGTCCTTCCAGCACTACAGGGGAAAGCTGAGGTGGGGAACCAGCCTACCCACAACACACTGGGTCACAGCCCTCCCTCTGCCCAGCCTCCCAGATATCTGTACTTCCATGGCTCAAAGGCATTTCCACAGGATCCCTGCTGCCCTCTGCAGCCTACTCTGCAAGTCTGGAGGCTACAGGGTCATCCTGTGCTCCCCCAACCCATCACTTCCACTACAAGGATCCCAGGCTGGCCTCTGCTGTCCAGCCCCCTGCATTCCCCAGCCAACTCCCAGCATCTCACCTCACTGTTCTAGGCAGCAGCCTTCAACTGCTCCTAATCACTCTGCACCGGCCTCATCCCCTCCAGTTTTGTGGGTCAAACTGAGTGTTCAGCTCCTGCTGTGACTGCCTAGAGTAAGTATCAACTTCCTTTCCTGACCCCTCTCTCTCTGCACACTGTACCCTTTGACTTGGCCCTAACTGCACTCTATAGTGACATATCAGAGCATGTGATTCGATGTAATCTGGACAGTGGAGTGTAAACCCAGGAGAGCGAGACAACATCTGTACTGTCTGTCCCCAGCAAGCAGCACAGTGCTAGAAACACATGTGCACTCATGACTCTCTTGACAGCCGATGGAGATGCCTACTCAACAGCTCAGCTCAATGCATCCACATAACAGTTCTGCTTCTGGCTTCTCACACTGGCCACAACCATGCTGTCGACTCAGACTCAAAGCTCTGAGACACCTTTGGTTTCTCTTTTTCTTCCAACAGCCAAACTGTCCCAACTCCCTGCAAATGCCTTTCCAGGGACCTAACACTCACTGCTTCCATTCCCTTCCATTCCCAACCAAAGGTTTAAGTACAGCACGAAAGACCACTGCTGGAGACATGGAGAGCAGGCCAAAGGCCTAGACCAACACAGAGACTTTCCAGAACACAGCTTTATACATGCTTACTGGACACAAGAATTGAGACAGGGGGCTGGAGAGATGGCTCAGTGGTTAAGAGCACTGACTGCTCTTCCAGAGGTCTTGAGTTCAATTCCCAGAAACCACATGGTGGCTCACAGCCATCTATAATGGAATCTGATGCCCCTTCTGGTATGTCTGAAGACAGCAACAGTGTACTCATATAAATAATACATAAATAAAACTTTAAAAGAAAAAGATTAATTTAAAAAAAAAAGAATCGAGTCAAGTTCCAAATGGTAGATAAAGCTCAAAACTCTAAATACAACATCCTCAAACCACATGGCAGAGAGAGAGAGAAAGAGAGAGAGAGAGAGAGAGAGAGAGAGAGAGAACCAATTCCCACAAATGGTCCTCTAACTTTTGCATATATATATAGGCATTCATGTACACACAGACACAATAAATGTAAAAATGAATAAGTAAACTTTAATACCCAGGAGCCAGGTATTGGGAGCATACCTTTAATTCCAGCACACTGGAGACAAGAAGCAGGTAAATCTCTGTGAGTTTGAGGCTAACCTGGTCTATATTGCAAGCTCCAGATAAGCCAGATAATCAAAGTAAAATAAAAATATTCAGACAGTCAAGGTGGCACACACCTTTAATCCCAGCATTAGGGAGGAAGAGGCAAGAGGATATTTGTGAATTCTGAGTCCAGTCTGTCTCTGTAGCCAGTCCCAGGCCAGTCAGGGATACATAATGAAACCCTGTCTCAAAATAGTAGTAGTAGTAGTAGTAGTAGTAGTAGTAGTAGTAGTAGTAATCTTATTTATAATATTAGTATATATTATAAATAATAATTAATTTCTTAATTTCTAAGGCAATTTCCAACAAGACCTAACCCAGGAGTATTTCTGCAATACCCTCCCGAACCTCTCCTGCCCAATATTCCATTTCCCTGCAGTCAGGATATCAGTATATGACTCAAACAATGCCTGTGCCCAGAAGGCCACGCAGAGAGGCCCAACTTACTCCAGCTGGAGAAGCCATACTCAGGGCACCTCAGCCTGAAGCACAGCTATCTATCTAAGTGCAGGGCTTCTCAGCATACCTGGCCTTAATCCACAAGGACAAATGTGGTTTTCTTCATCTAGGAATCCCCAAAGAAATCAAACGAGGCCCTCGTAAACACACAACAAAATAACTCCAAACTGAATCCTGTCTTGTTTTGAAGCTAGCCACTCCAGGACTAATCTTGAGCCACAAGCCATGGAAAAGAGCTACAGCACTAACCTTGATCACAGACAGGCCTGGGACAGTTGCTGCTCCCACTACTAGGAGCCTGTTCTGCCTGCATGCATGGCCCCTCTGGTTGGCAACTCAGCAAGTGTCACCTCTCAGAGGCCCTACCTACTTACCCTGTCTCATGTCCCAGTGACTCTTGAACATGTCACAAGAGCTAAAGGCCAGGAAGCTGGTAATTACCCTCACCCCCATCTCTCCAGACTCTGTGAGGGCAGGACCTGTGCCTGCCTTGCTCACAAGGCAAGATAGTGCCTAACTGGGCCTAGCGTCTATGAGGCATCCGATGTGACACACAGTGAGTGACAGGACACAGGACGAAGGCTGAATGTGGGCAGAGCACCACAATGGCTGCCAACCATGGACAGCTACACAGTGTCTAGAATACGACAATATACTTACTTGTCCGACCTTAGAGAGTTTGAGTTCTCGCAAGGTGTAGTCATGAGCAGCACTTTCTTTGACGTTCCTAACACGCATGACCCCGTATTCTTTAAGTGCATACTCATCAGGCCAGTACTTGACACATTTGCTCTGGAAGGAACCACAAGGAGCCTGTTAATGTCCAAACCCCAAGTGGAAGTCCAGACCTGCAATGAACAATCATCCCAGGACTTCTGGTGACAGCAGCAGGGACAGGTGCCTGCCTCCATCCTCCAGAATGCCAACAGGAGAGTAATGCACATGAGCAAGACAGGCCACTGGGGGGAAGGATAGGAGGTGTCGCAGATTGGCCTGATGCCCACCCCATGCCCCACCATACCACACCCCACCCCACCCCACCCACTAGCTGCCAGAGCAGAGTCAATACCTGCTTATTCAGCTCTAAGGATTAAACAGGCAAAGTGGGAGGGATGCGCCAATCTAGAACTGTCCCCAGGCAAGCAAAACTTGCAGTCCCAGTACTCTACCAGTCGTTCTGAGGGGATGGGCAAGTGGCTGACAGTCCCATCATATGTCATGATTTCTCTGACCCAAGTGTGAACAGCTTACTCAGAACGGCAGCCAGGGTTATGAGCCAGCTGCTTTTTCTAAATCCAGACTCATCTGATACCAGTTACACATCAGCTTCCCAAAACTGATAGTCTGCAATAGCTGTTGGCTTCAAGAACAGAAGGGAGAAAACATGCACCATTACTAGTATTGGCACTCTGGAGGCAGAGGCAGACAGGTCTGTGTGAGCTCAGGCCCAACCTGGTCTACATAGCAAGTTCCAGGCCAGCTAGAACTGCATAGTGGGAACCTGAACAGATGGACTGAAAGCTGAGTGTGCACACTTGTAGTCCCCGAAGGCAGAGGTAAGAGAATCACTTCAAGTCTAAGTCTGGACTGCTCTTCATAGTGAATGCCTAGCAAGACCCTGTCTCAAAACAAACAACAGGGCAGGCAGCTGAGAATGGCAGTAACAATGACATAAAGGGAAGAGGTCTTGTCCAGCAGAGGAATGAGCCGTGTTATCTCCAAGAGGAACAGTTCCACCATCTACCAGTGATGAGTTCAAGGCAGAGCATGCTCTGTTTCTGTCTTTCTGGAAGCAGTCACTTTCTAAAGTGAGTATCACCCAGATACCACCCATGTGAACACCAGCAAGGGACTAGAAATGCCGAGTAACTTACAGGTGGTGAGAAACTAGAGGACAGCTAGCCACAGAGCTTAGTAATTATCCCAGAGAGGACCCCCAAGGCAGAAGGAGCAGCTAACGGAATAATGCGATCTGTTAGTCTAAATTCAGCCACGCCTCTGCGTTTGAAAGTCTGGTAGGATTTCTAATATTGCCAATGTAATGGTGCTGTTTTCTGGCCAATCAATTCAGAGGATTGCTCTGGTCACTACACAGGCCTCAACAGAGAACACAAAGCCATCATGCCTTGAAAAGGGACACTTTAGCTGACTCACACCACCTGCAACCCTCTGCCCAGTTTTTTGCGTGTTGCAGGGCTGCTACGTAGGAGAGCTGCCACAATCTGGTTTTCCTTCTGTGCAGTAAGGGACTTTGTTTACAGGCTGTAAACACAGAGACTCCAAGACTACTGTGCATCCTCCCAGGGTAACATGAAAGACTGGGTCAAGGAGGTCAGGGCTGGAGCCAAGCACAGGCACCGGGTACCAGCCTGCCCAGTCTTTCTGCTCTGGAGTTTCCAACTGCACTTCCAATAGTGGCTAACCTGATTCTTCCGCTACAAGCCCATGTCCTCTGTGCCAGATGAACTCCAACATCTCCATTAAGCAGAAAGCAGGAACTGGGAAGAGCCCAGGAACTCAGGACACCTGACATCACTGCTAAAGGCACGAAGAAGTACACCAACCAAAACCCTGCACCATCACTTGCCTCTCAGCTGCCAGGCTCAACTACCAAGAGCCCCATTTGTCTCAGGCTAGCTTCTTTCTATATGTGACCATAAAATTGCACTCAATTTTATATAAGCCAATAGAGGATATCCAAACAAAAACTCTAACCAGAACACAATTAAAATCCAAGTACCAAAAACCTATAAACTAATTCACTTTGGAATGATACAAAGACAGCACAGTCTTTCAGGGAGATGTCTGCTTTCCTGGAGGTGCAACACACTGAGTTCTAGGAACCTACAGCATCCTAAAGAAGTAGGGAGCTAAGCTCAAGGCTAGAAGGCTAAGGTGTGGGGTGGAACACAAAGGATGGCTAGGCAGCTGATACAAAGTAACACATATACACAGTGGCCAACAATCCTCGACATCCAGTCTAAACCAGCACAGGCCACAGCCTGTGAAGGCTCAGAGGCAAAACTAAGACTCTTTAGCAGAGCAAAACCACAGCACAGAACACAGCTACAGGCCAATGTGTACTGACAGTGGAAGACACTACCCTTCTAATCAAGCACCACCAAGAGGAAGCACGGAGCTACTGTGGGAAAACATAGCTGGGGACAAGCCCAAGCAGAAGAATTCACATCAAAGTAACAGCAAGGTCTCTTTGCTAGAGAGTGGATGGGTGGGACAAAGGCAGCTGCAACCCTCACTGTAATGTCTCAACAGCCCCGGAGTGCAGTCTGGATGATGCACATCTGTCACCCGAGGAGCTCACTGTGGCATCAGTGTGCTCTGCTCCCATAGGTCCCTCCCTTCTGCTTCTGGGTACCCAGCAGGGTAACACATTACCTAACATGCAGAAGGAAGCATATGACACAAACAACAGAATTAGCACATGCGGGCATTAAAACAGTGCCTATAAACACAGTCTCTGTAGTAAAAACAGAAATATGTCAAAAGTAGACAGAAAATATTAAAACACCCAAGCAACATGCCTGGAACAAAACCACAGAGGTTGCTGTGAACATGCACCAGCCAGGCCTGGGGACAGAGCACACTCCACAAAAGGCATGGCTGAGCAAAAGCCCACGTCCCAGCTCTGACAGAGAGAGAGAGAGAGAGAGAGAGAGAGAGAGAGAGAGAGAGAGAGAGAGAGAGAGAGAGAGAGAGAGAGAGAGAGAGA
>JADRCD010186754.1:0-21806 GCA_019843815.1 Montemys delectorum | reverse complement strand
TGGGGTGCTGAGGGTACAGCTCAGTGAGTAGTGTGTTTATGCAGCACACAAGGACCTTGGCCCAATCCCCAGCACTGCAGAAACTGGCTACTTAGAAGGCAGAAGCAAGGAGTTCAAGGTCCCTCCAGCCTCACAGTGAGCTTGTGACTAGCCACCTTGTAACCTTGTGACCTTGCCTCAAATAACAAAAAAACCTCAATGGCATCTTTCCAATGTGTTATCTCAGTCCATGGAGAAATGCCACACTAAAGAAGGCTCAAGGCTCAAGAAATAACAAGCTAAAAAGAAACAGAAGCTACAGAAGGGCCACATCCTCTACAGCAAAGGGTAACAGAAGGAAAGAGCCTAGAGCAAATGTAATTCCAGAGCCAAGGCCAACGAAGCCCAAAAGAGAAGGTGTGAGGTGCAGGGCTGTGCTGTCAGACAGGACAGAGCAAGGGGACCTCACTGCTCTCAGGGGATGGCGCTCTTTTCTCAAGCTGGGGCCTCCAGGGAAGGTCCTGGTTTGCCACTAGCCTGGAGCCTGCAGCTAGAGCCTGACTGAGGACTGTCCTTCAATGGTGACTGCTTAGTCACCAAGCCCAGTAGAGATTACCAGGAAGAATTATCAATCTAGACAGCACCCTGGGTGCAGCTAAAGGCTTGTTTCTGTAAAGCATGACCACCTCTGAGGAGAGTCACAGTACCTACAAGCAGGACAGAGTCCCTGTGGAGAAATGAGAGGGGGCAGGAGCTGAAGGCCTGAGGACTCCTCCCAGCCACAGGCCAGCAGAGGTATGTGGCAGGACATGTCAGGTGCCCTCTGAAGGGAAGAGACTGCACTATAGAAAACTAAAATTACTAAGGAAAAGGAGTGAAAACACTGGGGAAGTAACCCCAGTAAACCAAATGTTCTATGGTTCTGTCTGTTTGGGATTTGAGGGTTTTGTCTGTTGGATTTCTTCCCCTTTGTCATGTGTTGAGATTTTAATCAGAAACACTGAGTTCAGAAACTAAAATCTTTCTGAAATCCAGTCCTGTGAGCCTGAATCAGAATGCCTGAGGCATGAGGGACTTCAAAGTCTCAGCTGCACACAGCCGAGGGTTCAATCGGGACTCAATGAAAGCAAGCCGTCCACCAGTAAAGCAAAGCCCAGAGCACTGCTCCACACCACCAAAGTATCAGGGGCAGCCCCTCTGTTGAGTCTGGAGCAAGCATCTTAGCCCAACGCAGTAGCTTTCTGAAGGAGCTCGTGTTCAACGCATCCAATAAATAAAACTTTATTTGAAGCCTACTTGGGAGTCAGGGGTTGAGAGCTATCTGCTGGAGTCTGAGGCTACAAAGAACCAAGTGGAACTATCCTGGGACCCTCACTGCACTGGTCACTTTCCTAGATGACACACACCCTCTTGTTCCCTCAGCAGTACATCTGGGCAAAGTATTCCCTTCCTCCAATAGACAGACTCACAGAAGTTATCTGCTTCTCTGGATGTGTTGTGCATTAAACCTATAGCCACATAGATTATTCACAGATTCCCTATGCACACATACAATAGGAAGGAAGTATCCAGCTCGCAATGGGGATGGGGAATGGGAATGGCTCCCCACGGAAAATTCCCAGAAGACTGAAGAGGTATAAAAAACAAACAAACAAAAAACACAAAACAAAACTCTTAATGTGTTCCAAGTAAAAACTGATGGGCTCACAACCTGCTCCCTCCAGCCCCTCTAATAACAGCACCCTGCCGCAACTCAGGTTGTAGAATTCAGGCTCCCTTGAAAGCCTAGCAGAGTGCACTGAGAAAGGTGAGATCCACCCCCAGTCTCAACAAGCAGTTTCTTAAGGTTAACTACCTGGAGAGGCGGAGACAATCTGATCTCATCTGCAGGACCCCTCAATGTTCTGACTTACTGTACAACACCAACAATACATATGAGACCCTAACTGGTTCCACCATACACAAAGCCACTCACTTTTTCCTTTTAGGCTATTATTGGTGTGCAAAAGACGGGATGAACTCGACATGTCTCAAAGGGAGGCCATCTACAAACTGTTTTCCATGGCCACTGAGCATAGGGTAAGCCAGGGAGATGGTACATACTGGAATCCCAGCAGTTGGGAGGTGGAGATAAGGGACTAGCAGCTAGACAGATCCTGGACAGGGAGGCAGATCAGGAAAGAAGCACAGATAGACATGGATGACAGCAAGCTCTCCTGAGATTAAGGCCTGGTGGGCTTTGGTTTCCCACAGCAGGCTGAAGTGGTTCAGACTATGTTCACGGCAAACCTGAAGTGTGGTCTATCATCTCCCCGTGTTTAAGGGGGACCTGCCCTACACTTAGAAGACTCGGAGCTGTGGGCTGCAGAGATGGCTCAGCATCTCCCCAGCTCCTCTTTCTCTCTTAACCCTCATGTTGAAGACTGTATTAAAATATCCTTTATTTTATAGTAATTAATACCCTGGGGAACAGTACTTTATTGGCAACCAAGTATATACTACTGGCAATGCACTTCCAGCAAAAGGCTGATCTTTCTAGAAATACTCAATCTTGAAAAAAGAGAAAGATAATATGGAGTGCTGCTATGTGGGATAGCACAGACTCTGCCTGCACAAAGTCCTGCATTGGATCCACAGGACCAATAACTAAATAAATAACCTAAAGATGGCCTCATGGCTCATTCTGCTCTCATCAGACCTTCACTGACATCTTCATCCCTCCCTCTCTCAACAAGAAACTTTGGAATGGTGTTCAAAGGGTCCATCCCAATGGCTCGTATGAGACTAGACCCAATTCTAGCCTCTATGCATCACTGCAGAGCAAGCACCAAGAGTGTTCTAGAATGGTCCCATCTCCAGAGCTGAGATTATCAACATCTCTGCTAAGGAGGGTGGACAATCTACCTCTCTGACCTCACATTCCTCTGGGGAATGGAACTAGCACCTCTCTCCGAAAGCTGTCTGGCACAGTGTGGCACAAATAGCTGTTGAATCCTCAAATCCTACACAAAGCATGGACTAACCAGTCCTGTAAAATAGAAAGCAGGGAAAGGGAGGGGGAAGTGGAGGAGGGTGGGTGTTAGCTACATTCCAAACTATCAAAGAATAAATTAAAAATATTCTCTAAGGTGGGCATGGAGAGGCAAAAGTAGGCAGATCTCTGAGCTGGAGGCCAACCTGGTCTACTGAGCAAGTTCCAGGCCAACCAGAGCTACTCAGCAAAGTCCTATTTGGAAAAAACAAAACAAAATATAAACAGACAGTGCGCAGACGTTTGTGGGTTTCTGCCGTGTGCAGGCATGAGTGACATAAGGCGAGTGACTGTGGAGGGAAAGAAGCCAAAAGGTCTGTCTGTAAAGCTCTGGTCAAATGAGAGAAAAATAGATAAACCAACCAGAGGACACACAGGTCAGCAGGATATGAGTATACAGGGTCACAGACAGGCTCACACATCAGCAGGGCTCAGGACAGAAGTCAGCCCCTTAACTTCCCTGCTGTGGTGTGAACTCACAGCCGGAGCCCTTCTCCTGGCCTCACTCACAGCACTGAAGCCCCTCGGATGCCAGAGGAACTCTGTGCTTTTGCTTTCCTGGGGTCCTGCCAGTCGTCTGAACGAAAAAGTAAATGGAGCTGCTGGCGCATCTGTCTGAGACAAGCTGCCAACCCTTCCCAGGAACACAATGCCTCTTTGCTTCAAAGAAGTCCCCTCAGCAACCTGCCACAGACAACAAAGGAAGCCAGGCCCAGCACAGGGGCCCCCTCACTTGTTCAAACATCACGTAAAAACAAGTTGTCCGTAACTTACCTCAAACTCTTCCCAAAAGCCCTGCTTGACTTTATCTGTGGTCTCAGCCAGCTTGCTTAACTCTCGAACCCGGCTTTCAATTTCAGCAGCATTAATACGAGTTGTATTGAGGGGCTGTTGTGTTCGGCAGTGGTGGAAAAGGAAGAAAACATGGTTGAAACAGTACTAATGCAGAAAGAAAAAGACTTCACAAAAGCAAAGGCACACCATCCCAAATGTGTGCATGCACTTGTGCGTGTGTGTGTGGTGCTAGTTGCTGAAGCAGACCAGGGCCCCTTCCTATCTGTTTCTCAGCCACGTGGTAAACCCCCAAACCAAGTGTGCTCCCACCATGGTAAATGTGCCACCACAGGCCCAAAGCCACAGGGCCACGTGGTTGTGGAATGGCCCTTGAATCCTTTCCCCATGTATCGTCTCACAAGGATGGCGAGCTGACTGTACATGCATGAGGGAGACTCTGGGGTGGAACTCTCTCAATCCGGAGGAGAAGCAGCTTCAGCTTCTAACCTGCTTGAGCTGCAGGACTGTGCCCAGTGTCTCCACCATAGGGTTCTTCTTGTAATGCTCCACCAGGTCTGTTAAAGAGTCAAAGCGCTCTCCTCCACCAACGTCGTATTTCAGCTCCTTTCAAGACCAAACAGATGGTGTTCACTACCTCATGCTAGCTTCCTGTCTTCCCACCCACCTGCAGCCACTGCGTTCTCAGTGACACACACCTGTACACAGAAGCAAGCCACATGTCTGTCTAGAGAGCATGATGAGAACAAGACACACATGTATCATGTTAACATACATCAGCCCACGTCATCACATTGGAGCCACACTTGGTCTTGACAAGAGAACCCTGTCATCCGTGCCAAGTGGATGAAGCAGGAGAGCCTCCCAGAAAAGCAAATAAGCCAAGTGTGAACAGAACATACACTGTCCCCTCATTTATATGTAGCATCCAAGGAAAAAAGTCCAAGACACAGTGACAGGCGGTCACATGGTGACTATCAAGGACTTAAGGGCAGGAGAAGGTACTAGTGACACACAAACACACAGATGCTCTGGATGGTGAACAGGCACAGGAACCCTAGTCAGTAGCAGATGACAACAGTGTTCCATAAACTGGAGACTGAGTGGGAGGGCATCTGAAGCAGTGTGCAGGGATGGGCGCACTTAACTGGCCGACTGCAGGAACCTAGAGACTGACTCCCAGAGACAGAAAGCCAGCACTACTGTGCTTTGAAGGGCAGGAAGCAGCAGTGCTGAGGAGGCAGGGAGGCAGGGGAGGCAGGAGGATGCAGCTCAGTGGTAGAACAGGTGCTAGGTTCCATCCCAGCACCAAAGACAACAAATGACATAAAATGTAATTAAATTAAAATCAAATGTAAACTCTATCATGACACAACACAGTTCCCATCACCTCAGGCTCCTCACCATGCCTCCGCCCAGCATCACGTGATGTCATGTATGCAGCTAAGATGCTGTACACTAGGGAATGTGACAAGAAAGAAGTCCACATGTGTTCAGATAGACACAGGATGCTGGTCTGAAGTCTGATGACCCCAGGGTGCACCCCAGACATCAAGGGACAGTGCAGTGTTATCAGCCAGTGGGCTTCAGGACAACCATGGATCAACACTTCCTATCTCAGAAAAAGAAACAAAACAGCCAACAGAAAAACACAGCAACAACAGAAAGGGAAGAAACAACTGTGCTTCAAAACGATGAGTTGCACACAGCGTGTAGACGTACACAGGCGGCAAGGACAAAAGGACAGTCGGTGTGCTGGTGTCTAGTCCTCTCAGCAATAGCCCCCAATGCAGCTGTGGCGGGCCCACTTGGGCCCACACTCCCCGGGGCACTCTACCTGACAGCGGATCATGACATGGGTCACTTTGGACTTGCTGTCATTGCTCTCCCCTTTGTCGTCACCAGTGCGCACAGAGAGAACAAAGTCCCCGGGGTGGCTCTGGCTCTCTCGGACAAGGAAGCTGCCGTGCTTCCCCTTCTCCGTCAGCAGCTTCTCTGCTTCTTTTCCAGACAAGTGACCGTGGAACCATCTGTGAACGTGTTTGAAAAGGGAACAAGCTGAGTTCAGCTGTGGTATGTCATGTTCTCACAGACCACACTCATCTCAGCTCTCCTCAACATAGGCCTAACAGACAGCTTCCTCCAGGGGGCAGTGTCTGACAGACAGAATCTACATCTCAGACAGGAAAAATGACAACTAAAGTTCATTTTTATTTTTTGAGGCAATCTCACTGTGTGACTCGGGTTGGTCTTAAGCTGTAGACTGTCCTGCCTCAGGCTCCTAAGTGCCAACACTTCGAGCACTGCCACCACACCTGGCCTCCACTAAATCTTTTAAAAGAGCCAGAATCATTGAAAAACAATGTCCACAAGACAATGATGGTGCACACTGGGGAGGCAGAGGCAGGTGCGTCTGAGTTCGAGACCAGCTTGATCTACAGAGTAAATTCTAGGACAGCCAGGGCTACACGGAGAATTCTGTCTCAAAACCAAACCAAAACGAACCAAAACAAAACAAAACCTATATCCTCAATGCTTCCTATTTCCTTTTAAATCTCCCATCTTTTTTTTAAAAAAAAAAAAAAATTATTTATTTATTTATTTATTTATTTATTTAATGTGTATGAGTACACTGTAGCTGTCTTCAGACACACCAGAAGAGAGCATCTGATCCCATTACAGATGGTTTTGAGCCACCATGTGGCTGCTGGGAAGAGCACTCAGTGCTCTTAACCACTGAGTCACCTCTCCAGCCCAAACCTCCCATCTTTTAAAAACACAATTTGATTTTTTGTTAGTGCCTAACCCTAACAGAGCCAGTTGCTTGCTGCATTACAGCCATTTAGTGAGGAGGCAAGAAAGTCAGAGCCTCATTGTGATGGTACATGCTTACAAGTCATGGGCACTGGCTAGTTTTATGTCAACTTTATAGAAGCTACTATCATTTGGGAAGAGACAGTCCCAATTGAGAAAATGTCCCTACCAGACTGGTCTGTGGGCTAACCTACTGCACATGTTTTAACTGATGACTGATGGGGGAGGCCCATCACTGTTGGTAATGCCATCCTTTGGCTACTGATTCTGGGTACTATAAGAAAGCAGACTGAGCAAACCAAGAGGGCAGGCCAGTAAACAGCATTCTTTCATGGTCTCTGCATCAGTTCCTGCTTCCAGGATCCTGCCTTGAGTCCCTGCCCTGACTTCTGTAGATAACAGACTATAAGCTGTAAGATGAAGTAAGCCCTTTCCTCCCCGAGTTGCTTTGAGTCATAGCATTTTCACAGAGCAACAGAGACCCTGACTGAGACACCATCCACTGAGGAGAGGAGGCAGAAGATGAGGAGCACGAAGCCATCTTCAGCTACACAGCCATGTGGAGCCAGCCCAGCCTGTATGAGACCTGGACTCAAACAAATGATCAGACAGACAGGATCACATGAACCTGCTCCTGCTGTGCCACTAGATACAAAGGGATCTTTGCTGTAAGTTAATTCAAAACATTTCAGATTTTTCCGTATTTCCAATCTAATGGTTACCATGTCTCTGAATCTGCTGCCCTGGTCTTCAAACGACACGGGGCTATCCAATCAAGCTTTAATGGTGTTCCATCCTGGAGCAGGGACAGGGGTTTCCTTAACAGTGTGAGTTCCCACAGTAGAGAGAACAATGTCTACATGGAACCCAGACATCTGTACTTTAGCTAGTGTACTAGAGAGAGTCTTGATGCAGGCTGCCCAGGGCCAGATGGCAGGCTCTAAGACCAAGGCTTTTAATAAGCTGCCACAGAAACATCCTGACAGTCCTTTGAGTGTTGTGGCTTTAGGTAAGGAAGAAGCTAACCCTAGAAGGTAGCACTCATCACCACAGACCTGGCAGCATTCTTCCATCCATGTGCTCCTGAGAAGGCACGTGCAGCTCTAAAGCAGATGGACGGTTTGAGGCTCCAGTAGTAGCCAGAGAACAAATTACTAGCAGGTGAGACAGAAAGCTAGGAAAGGCAAGACCTAGGATCTACATACAGTGAGAGAGGAGAATGCAGAAGCCAATACCAGGGCAAATAAAGCAAGTACCAGCTCTCAACTCCCTGCCCCTAGCATGTGGGAGGAGCTCCACAAAATGGCAGTTCTCTACAGACAAGGACGTGCAGCACATTTGGGGGGTAACACTAAAAAGCTGAAGAAAAGCTGGTCCTGTGGGTCTCTGCTTTTCCACTTCTGGGCTTAGCCTGATCTCTGTTGGTACTGCTGCTAAATAACTGGTCAGAGCCACCTTGTAGCACTGCTGCTATTTCAGCATCTCAAGATCCATGATTTTTGTCCCAACTCCCAAAACTGTTGATAAAAGTTACAATTATGCTGGGTGGCGCACGCCTTTAATCCCAGCACTTGGGAGGCAGAGGCAGGTGGATTTCAAGGCCAGCCTGGTCTACAGAGTGAGCTCCAGGACAGCCAGGGCTACACAGAGAAATCCTGTCTTGAAAAACCAAAAAATAAACAAACAAACAAACAAATAAATAAATAAAGTTTTTTCGCTGAGTGGTGGTGACGCACGCCTTTAATCCCAGTGCTTGGGAGGTAGAGACAGGCAGATTTCTGAGTTCGAGACCAGCCTGGTCTACAGAGCGAGTTCCAGGACAGCCAGGGCTACACAGAGAAACCCTGTCTCGGAAAAAAAAAAGTTACAATTAAAGCACATACTGCAGCTGCTGCAATGAGGGCGTTCTGCTGAGACTCTGACCCTAGCTAGCGCTCTCCTCACTTTAATAACAGCACGGCTGGGGATGTAACTCAGTATATAGAGTGCTTTGCTAGCACGCACCAAGCCTGTGTTCAATCTCTAGGACCATATAAGCCAGGGTCAGGAATTCAGTCATCCTCAACTACACAAGATGTACAATGAATTCCAGGCCACCCTGGATGACATTAGACCCTGTCACAAACAAACAAAAACACATTTTAAAAATGACAGCATGAGGGACAGACACCAGACTTTGGAGTCACACAGATCGTATGCATCCCACAAAGTGGGCTTACAATACACTGCCCTAGAGTGCAGTTCTGTGTCACTGAGATGTCACTGACCTTTCAGAGGTAGGGTCTGCACAGTTCAGTGGGTACTTGAGCTCAATAACATCACCATTCTTCTCTTTCAGCTGCCCATGATGTTCCATGTAATACTGGACCAGTTCAGCCAAGGTGGCAAACTTCTCCCCACCATAGAGGTCATAGTAGTCCCCAGTGTTCTGAATCTTGATGTGGGTAACGGCTCCATTTCTTCTAAAATAGTCCATCGGGAGAAGGCATATCAAAGAGTTGAAAAAAGAGACCTCACATTCAGTAGAAGATTTCACCCAAACACGAGAATTAACCCAAAGGAAAGATTTAACCCATCCCTGAAACTGGAGGTCAAATAACCCCATCAACTGTGGCAGCCCCACACACTGTCTACACCTGTACCCCGAGGAGCTCCTACTTTGAATGGCTGGCCTATTTTACGGTCTAGGTTAAGTGACAACAACTACTGTCCTTAACAATCAAGGACACAAAATTAGTTAAAATGAAACACTCATTCACCTTGTCATGCAGCAAATACACTCATAAACATTTTGTACAAAGGCAATAAAGTAGAACAGGTACCAAAATATTTTTAAAAATAGACAAATAAAAGATGGAAACTCAAAATATTCACCATAAAAATATATCAACAGGACCTGAGTTGGGCTGGAGGTATGGCTCAGTGGGTAAGAACACTGACTGCTCTTAACCCAGGGCTCCTGAGTTCAGTTCCCAGCAACCACATGGTGGCTCACAACCATCTGTAATGAGATCTGATGCCCTCTTCTGGTGTGTCTGAAAAGAGTGACAGTGTACTCACATATAGAAAATAAATAAATAAATCTTTAAAGCCACGCACTTGGAAGGCTGCAGCAGGAAAGCACTGAGCTGCAGAGCAAGACCATATTGAAAATAAATTGTGAAAGCTTGCTTTTAAATGTGTAAATAATGCCTAAAGAGTGGGATGATGCACACCATCCCAGCACTTGGGATAACTGAAGCAGGGGGGTCAGAAGTTTATCTTCAGCCTTCTCTGCATAAGATCATGTCTCAAAAACACAAAACAAAACAAAAAGACCCAACAACAGCAACAATCAACAAGGCCCAGTGAGACGGCTTAGTGGGTAAAGGGGCTGACCAGCAAACTTGACCTGACATCCTGAGTTCTGAGTTCATCCCCAGTCATGCATAGAAGGAGAGAACCAACTCCCAAAGCTGTCCTCTGACCTATCCATTCATGCCATTACGCGCTCTCGCGCTCTCTCTCTCTCTCTCTCTCTCCCTCTCTAAATGCTTAGAAAAAAAACAACTATTTGTTTTTAATTAACACATTAAAAATTGTTTAATGTTTAAAAAAAAAACAAAATCTGGAGGTGGTGAGCTGGCTCAGCAGAAAAGCCTGGCAACCAAAGCCAGGTCTCTGCGGCCACGGAAACTCTGACGTAGAAGGGAACTGACAAGCACAAAGAGCACACACAACATTGGACAAGTATTTTCAGGCCCTGATGAGTAACAGCAGTCTCATATGCACTCCCTGGTAGGCAACACTGTCCAGGCAGTGCTGACATCTCCTCTACCAAGGTCAAAAATGTGCTTCTATAGTCACCCTAATCTCCCAGACAAATGTCACAGTCCTGCATCTTTCTCTCAAAGGACTCAAGGAGCCTATGTGCTAGCATATGCTTTTAATCCTAAAACAGAGGCAAGCAGATCTCTGTGAATTCAAGACCAGCCTGATCTATATATCAAGTTCCAGGCTAGCCAGCCTCATCTAGTAAGGCCCTGAATCATGGATGGATAGATGGATGGATGGATGGATGGATGGATGGGTGGGTGGGTGGATGGATGGTGGGTGGGTGGATGGATGGATGGATGGGTGGGTGGGTGGGTGGGTGGGTGGATGGGTGGATGGGTGGATGGATGGATGGTGGGTGGGTGGGTGGGTGGGTGGATGGATGCTTCCTAAGTCTCAGTGAGATTCTAAATAAATTCTCAAGGACATGATTTACTCATCTGTTTATGTGAAAAGTAAGGTCTTTTATTGAAGTTTGAACAGCTACAATGGGCATACAGAAAACATCTAGAAAACTCTCCCACATCTGCTCAGAGGGGTGGTGAGAATGCACTACACTGTCTATTGGGATTTAAAACAAACCAAAGCTGCCAATGTCCATCACTGGAAGAATGGAGAAGCGAGTGTGGTGGCACCATTTGACCACCAAGGAGCCATTACAATAAACAGCCAGATGTCCCAGCATGCAATTCTCGCTCTTCAGTGGAAACATGAATTACAGAACTATTAATGCAGCAGGGTCACAAGAGCTCACTAGACAGTGCAGTGTACAACACATCATCAGGAGGATCCACACCAACCTCTGCACAGTGGAAGAGGAGAACGAGACAAGGCAGGGGACTCAGGGGACCACATCTACCTCACAGAGGGTTCCTTCTAGACAAATGGAGGTGTTGTAAAAAACCTTACAAAGCCTGTTCTCCATGACAAAATCCAAACCAAGAAAGAAAAACACAGAAAACAGGTCAAAGGTGAGGACCCAGGACTCAGCTCTGGAGGCTCTGGGTGCATTTCTCTGCCCAAGGTATTCTCTCTCAGTCCCTGCTGTGAGCAGAAAGCCCAGCAGTCCTTTCTAGTACTTCCCAAGGCTGTGACTCTGGGAGACCACAAACAAACAGGAGAATAAAGGCTGGAGAGAGGGTTCATCAGTTAGAACAGGCTGCTCCTCTTGAGGGTCCAGCACCCACACGGTAGCTTATAACCACCTGTAACTTCACCTCCAAGAGATATGATGCCCTCTTCTAGCCTCCAAACACACACAGGGGACACATACATACATGTAAGCAGAACATTCATACACATAAAATCTTAAAAAAAATAAAATAGTGTGCAGTGGTGGCACGCACCTATAATCTCAGCACTTGGGAGGCAGAGACAGGCAGATTTCTGAGTTCGAGGCCAGCCTGGTCTACAGAGTGAGTTCCAGGACAGCCAGGGCTATACTGAGAAACCCTGTCTTGAAAACCAAAATAAAATAAAGTAAAGTAAAATAAAATAAAATAAAATAAAAGCCTAGGACCAGGTCAGTGCCTGACTGGCTCCACAGTGCTGCAGAGAGGCCAGGCCCCAAACTCTGGGGGAAGAAGTAAGGCAGCCAAATCTGGCCTCACTCCTCCTCTGGAAATAAATACCATGAATGTCTCTCTTTACCTTTCAACTTACCTAACAGACAGAGTGAAGTCTCCAGGGTTACTCTTACTGGGCCTTGCTAAAAAACTGCCATCTACTCCTCTGGTCAGCAGGAGATTCTCTGCCTCTACACCAGTGATGTTGGGGTGAAACCATCTTGAGGGAGAAAAACAGGACAATGAGAACCAGAGCACAGCCGAGCACCCTTACACAGCCGTGTGGAGGCTGTGAGCTGCGGCACGACCAGCTTCCAGGCTTACCCTTGCCCTTCCCTCCTTAGCCCCTTTCCTGGGTGGGACACTGGGATCCTGCACCCTGCAGGCTCAGGAGGGGCATGGCCAGCGGAGCTGGGCTGATAACACAGTGCACTGGTGGGTTTGCCTCCCCACCCACATGGTCAGGAAATTGTCTGCATGCAAAGAAACCAGACAAGCACAAACTACTCCATGAATAACAATAGGTACAGGTTCTCACTGCTGGGGAAGAGGAGAAAAGAACCACAGCACTTGCAGGGTACCAGACTGCAAAGAGAAACACCCATATAAACTCAACCTCCCAATATATATGTAGAAAGAAATACACAACTGAACAAGGTGATTTCCAGAAATAAATGTAAGCTGCCTCCCCACAAAATACGTGTTCCAAAAACAAACAAAACACCTGATAAACATCATAGAAAAATTTAACAGATTTTTTTTTTTTGGAAAGAACTGCCACTATGTACTCAAGGTTAGCCTAAACCTTGGGACTCTCCCACTTGCAGCCTCTAGCATAGGATTACGGGTGCACATCATGCCCACAGGAACAATCTTAGTCAACTGGCAGTGCCACCTGTCACTTAGCAAACTGCATGTCCCAGATCCCACACTGGGAACTTCAAATGCAAATGTCTTTTAGAAGACAGAAGTGACCATTGTAGATAGCATTTACTTCAAAGGATTCCCCAGTTTCCACTAAGTTCTCCTTCATGTCTCTAGAGATGGCTTAGTGGTTAAGAGTGCTTATTGTTCTTGCAAAAAACCTGAATTTAGCTTTCCCTAGCACCTACATGATAGCTAACAACATTCTGTGACTTTAACTCCAGGAGAACTGGTGCCCTCTTCTGGCCTCAAATGCATAAATAAATAAAATATTTAAGATCTCCTTTATGAACTTCAAATCGCCAAGACTCAGGTAAGGAAGTCAACACCAAGGCAGACCCTGTGTCTTTGGAGGCTAACTGACATGTCCAAACACTCCCAGGGAGTACAAGTCAGTACTAGTGTTGGGAGCCAAAGGCTGGGGCTGTACCGCTGCAGCACAGTGTTTGCCTAGCAAGCATGGAGCCTGGGTTCTACTTCAGCACTGCATAAGACACATCACATAAACTAAGATCCCATCCTGGAGAAGTGGAGACTATCCTCACCCACACAGGAAGGAGGAGGACAGCCTAGGCTACATGAGACCCTGTCTGAAAACAAAAACAAAAACAAAAACAAGGTTTTTTTGTGTGTTACTGGGAACGGGACGGAGGGCCTCCACTCAAGCGTCTGGTTCTCAGTAAGCATCAACACTGGGAGCTAGTCTTTAAAATAAGCACACTCTGTCCCAGCAACATGCAAGCTGAGTACGGAGAAACCTGCAGCAGTCCAACACGGACATAACTGCAGCATCTTACCGGCTTCAGAGGGCTCAAACCATTGTTCTGATTGACCTCACATCTGAGCATCAAGACTCAAGTCAAAAGAATAAAATAGGAGTTGACTTTTTACTCCTCCAAGAGCTAGTCAAATCCCAGCACTTGGGAGGCAGAGGCGGGCGGATTTCTGGGTTCGAGGCCAGCCAAGCCTACATAGTGAGTTCCAGGACAGCCAGGGCTATACAGAGAAACCCTGTCTTGAAAAACAAACAAACAAAAGTCTCGGCTGTAGCTTCCTGACCTGTGGCTCCCTTCTTGATGCTCAGAGCCCAAAGGAGTCAAAACGTAGGTAAGAGGAAGCTTCCAGCTATTCAGTTTTCCAAAAGTATAATAAGTGTTCTTGCCTTATCCACAGCTGCTGATTAATACATTGCGTCTCTTTCTTTTAGTCTTGTCTACCAAATCACCATGTTCCCTTGGCACGGCAGTCTAAAGCTGAGAAGTATGAATACCTTCTACTTTAAAAAGGCTGCCTCACCTGTCACTCCAGAAGACCAGCGTTCAATTCCCCAAAAAAGGAGAACATTCTTTTGGGCTCAGCAGTGGTGGCGCACGCCTTTACTCCCAGCACTGGGGAGGCGGAGGCAGGCGGATCTCTGAGTTTGGGGCCAGCCTGGTCTACAGAGTGAATTACAGAATAGCCAGGACTACACAGAGAAGCCTTGTCTCAAAAATAAATAAAAGAAAGGGAGGGAGGGAGGGAGGGAGGGAGGGAGGGAGGGAGGGATGAAAGACGGGAGAAAGGGAACAGCACAGGCAGGCAGGCAGAGGCAGTAAGGCAGGCAGGCAGGCAGGCACCCTCCAGTGGATGAAAAATCACTTGACAGCAAAATTTCAAAGGTCGAAACCGAGAGCCTGGTACCACTGTCCTGGTTCAAATCCCAGCTAAGTGACTGACCCCTTTTAAGCCAACCATGGCTTAAAGGAGAGTAACTGCCCCTATTGCAGAGGGCTGAGAGGGTAAGTTCATGTAGTTCCTAAAGCACACAAGCGTCTGGAACAGTGCCAGGGCATCCCTGTGGCAGACAACAGTACCTACCTTGGTTCTCAGGAGATGGAGGCAGGAGGATGAGAAGTTCAAGGTCAGCGTGGGAGAGCTCCTTCATCTGTGTGTAGATGATAGAGCGAGAGGACAGTACGTCAAGGCTGCCCCAGCCTCTCTGCCCGCAGCTTACCGGATGCTTTCCGTTCAGCACCCTTCCTCCACAGTCTGGCTTGTTCTCAGAAACCGACCGACCGACCAACCCCCTTGGCCTGTGTTTGTGTGACTTAGCCGTTGTCTTCTCTAAGCAGAGGCTTGGACTGTAAAGTTCTGTCCGAATCAGCTGGATGAGGCACAGCTTTCGCTTTCACTTTGGAGACGTGGTTTCATGTTGTAACTCAGGCTAGCCTCCTGTCTCAGCCTGGTGCTGGGGTTCCAGGCGTGGCACTAAGCCTGGCTCTGGCCATCATTTTCAAGTTTCACTTTATCCCTTAGGTGCAGAATTTTCCTGTTTGCAGTAAAATTCAAATTTCTTTTAGATTACTCTGTGTGGTTGTGTTCAAGCCACAGCACTCATGTGCAGCTTACAGGACAAGCTGGGAGTCGGGGAATGTTCTGTCTTCTACCATGTGTTCCAGCCTAAGGATGGAACTCAGGTCATCAGGGCCAACAGCAAGTGCCTTTACCCACTGCACCATCTCACCAGCCCTTAGTTATCTTTAAACTGTGATGACGGCTATCTAGAAGTGTTGGAAACTTACCTATAAGCCCACGCCCAAACCACTAGAGTTTTTAGAAGATTTATTCTTTTTTTTAATATTTATTTATTATATATGAGTACACTGTCGCTGTCTTCAGACACACCAGAAGAGGGCATCAGATCCCATTACAGATGGTTGTGAGCCACCATGTGGTTGCTGGGAATTGAACTCTGGAAGAGCAGTCAGTGCTCTTACCCGCTGAGCTATCTCTCCAACCCAGAAGATTTATTCTTATGTGTGTGTTCTGCTGGGACATCAGATGTATACAGTATACTCAGAGGCCAAAAGGGACATCAGATCCTCTGAGGTCAGTTGCAAGCTGCCACATGGGTGCTGGGAACTGAACCTGGAACAGGAACAAGTGCTCTTAACCACTAGGATAACTCTCTAGCCCCCAAACTATCAAGTTATTAAAGGGGAAAATGCTGCCTCGTCTCTATGGACAGTGACACAATCCCAGCCTTGCCCTCTGGAGTTGGGCCCCTTATTAGCCCTCCTGAAATGAAAATGGTGGACTCTGCAGTTGCTTCACTGTGCAGTTAGTTATCCAGCCCAGGCCCCATGATTTACCTGATGGCCTCTACTGTCCCCACTGTATTCTCTTCCTATTTTAAAAACAAAAATCTTGTAGGGTTTGGAAAAATCACCCTTAAGCCTACAATCATCAGGGTTTTGGGTTTTTTGTTGTTGCTCTTTTGTTTTGTTTTGTTTTGTTTTGTTTTTGTCTCCTTAAGACTTATTTGGCTAGGTGGTGTTGGCGCACGCCTTTAATACCAGCACTTGGGAGGCAGAGGCAGATGGATTTCTGAGTTCGAGGACAACCTGGTCTATAGAGTGAGTTCCAGGACAGCTAGGGCTACACAGAGAAACCTTGTCTCGAAAAAACCAAAAAAAAAAAAAAAAAAAAGACTTACTTATATTTTGATGTGGGGGTTTTTGCTCGTACATCAGGGCTGGAAAGGTGGCTTATTAAAATGCCTTCCATGCAAGCATGGGGCTCTGAGTTTGAATCCCCAGTACCCTAGTGCTGGAGAGGTGAGGACAGAGGACTCATAGAGCTTGCTGGCCAGACGCTCTAGCCAAAACCTTGTGAGGATGGTTCTTCCGCTTTTGTGTGGGCTGTAGATTCATTGAGAAACCAGCTCTCAAAAGTAAAGTGAAGAGAGCTGGGCCTTTAATCCCAGCACCTGGAGGCAGAGGCAGACAGAGCTCTGAGTTTGAGGCCAGCCTGGTCTACAGAGAAAGTTCCAGGGCAGCCAGGGCTACAGAAAAACCCTGTCTCAAAGAAACAAAAAACAAAACATAAAGATAAAGTGGAAAGCAATGGAGTAATACGCCTTGACATCAGCCTCTGACCTCCATGTGCACCTACACGCATACATATGTAGAAACAAATTCTCAAACCTGTCACTGACCAGGCAGACCTCTGCTAGTTGAAGGTCAGCCAGGTCTACATAGCAAGTTCTAGGCCTGCCAGTGATACATTTGGGACTTTAGTCCTCACCCTCCTGGTGGGGCATCCTCAAGTGCACTACTGCCTGCTTTAGTACTTTCCTCACTATTCAATCCCAGTTCCTCATCTCACCTGGCTACACCTTATGGCTCGAAGGGATGTAGGTGTAGGCGTGCACGCACGCACCTGTCTGCCCGTGTGCTCACATAAAGGCATACATGAATGTGCCTTTGTATACATACAAAGGTTGCTCCTTGAACACTCACCACTTCTTCTTTGCCCAGGTTATACCAAAGGTTAGCAAGTAACCTGCCGCCAAGCTTCAAGGTTCTATACACTCCACCGCCTCCAGCTTTTTTACTTAAGATGTATTTATTTTTACTTTATGAGTTTTTGCTTGCGTGTATGTATGTGTACTGTGTCTGTGCCTGATACCAGTAAAGGCCAGAAGAAGGGGTTCGATCTCCTGGAACTGAAGTTGTAGACAGTTGTGAGCTGCCATGTGAGTTCCCATGTTCCACTGGGAACTGACTCAAGCCCTCTGCAAGAGGAACCAGAACTCTTCACCACAGGCTAGCTCTGCAGCTCCCACCCAGCTTTTGTTTTAACATGGGATTGGGGAGTTGGACTCATGTCCTGTGCTCATAAAGACAGGCAGTTTAGAAACCACTTCTAGCCACTATGGTTTTTTTTAACTATGTGTCATAGCCAAGCAGTCCCTGAACTCTGGGCTCAAACACTCCTCCTCGCCTCAGTAGCTGAAGTTATAGGTACCCAGTACATGCCAGATTTTATCTATGTGTGTATATGATGCTGGGAACTGAGCCCTCAGCCTCACACACCTCCCCTCACCCCCAGCCACAGCCCGTGCCCCTCTGACCTTTGAGATTCAGTATCTTTAAGGATCTTACTGAAAATATAAACATACTTTCTAAAATCTTTTTAGTTCATTTGTGACAGGTCAGATAGGTAGGAACTAGGAAGGTCTGGTGGTACAAGACTATAACCCTGTTACCCAGAAGGTAAAGTTGAAGGCTTCCAAGTGAGTTCAAAGCCAGCCTGAGCAACATAGTGAGATTCTGTCCAAATTTAAAAAAAAAAAAAAAAAAAATGTAAACAGAGCTCCAGTTGCAGATCAGAGGTAGAAGACTTGCCATACGTACACAAGCCCCTGAGTACAATCCCAAGGACCACAAGAGAAGGTAGGAGACGGCCAGGCATGGTGGCACAAGCCGTTAATACCAACAACTGAAAGGCAGAGGTAGGCAGATGTCTCTAAGTCCCAGGTCAACAAGGGTATCATAGTGAGATCCTGGCATCTAGCTCAAAAAAGAGAGCAAGGAGGAAGGAAGAGATAAGACTCGAAACCCAGCTTCCTTCAGATAACCAGTTGAACTTGTAACTACAGTCAGAGCTGGGAGCTCGCTCAGCAGTAGCCTGAGGACCAGACCCACAAGGGGGAAAGAGAACCCACTCCTAATGGCTGTCCTTTGACCTCTACATATGCAGCCCAAGAAAGTCATTTTAATTGGGTTTCAGGGTCTTTAGCAGCCTATGCATGCATATCTCCATGTTCATGCAAGATGAGATTGTGTGCACATGTGCTGGACATGCTTCCTCCATGTCACACGTGAGAAACTCACACATAGGAAGAAGCCCAACCTTTTAACCTGAAACTTGAAGGTCTTCCTGTAGGAGTCCACTGTTTCTCATGAGTATACAGTATTCTACTGTATGAATGTGCCACCACAGTCAAACCCTCGATACAAAAGGTTTGTGTAGTTGCTTGTGGTTGCTCATATCTGTAATATCAACGCTGAAGAGGCTGAGGCAGGTGAATCTCGGACACACAGAAGCCAGCCTAGGCAACACAGCAAGACTGTCTCAAAAAAACCCAAAGGACAGCCAGGCACAGTGGTGCACATGTTGGCACATGAAAGGCAGTCTATGTTCTTGGTTGAGCGAGGCTTACTCCGGAGACCCAGTTGAGACTTCTACAAGGGACAGAACAGTAAAGCTGTCCCCCAGACATAGATGCTTACACCACAAGCCCTCACTCCATTAGACAGTGGCTGGACAATGCCCCAAGCTCCCAGTATTCTGGCTGGACTCCACCCCTAGTCACCTGACCACAGCCAGGTATGCCCCGCCCCTGGGGACAGAAAGGTAGCACAGCTCACTATAAAAGGAGCTGCTTGACCCCTCCTCTCTCTCAACCTCTTACTCTTCTTATCTTTACTCTCACCTCTTGCTCCCTCTCTACCTCTCTACCCCTCCCTTCCCCCTTTCTCCATGTGGTCATGGCCCATCTCTACTTCTCTACCCACCTACCCACCCACCCGCTCTCTCTCTTCTATAATAAAACCCCTTAAGACTACAGACTGCCTCCATTCATCTAGAATGGATTAGGTTTTCCCTTAAAGAGCCGCTTCTAATTTCCCACAGAAGTCTTCCAGCTCCAGCTGGAGACAGGACCAAGGACTCACGCCCCACATTCCTCCAGGAGCCATCAAGAACCTCCTTTCCCTCCCTGCCCCCTTTCTCCCTCTGACCCAGGGCTGACTGAGCTGCCCTGGGACTCTGGGATGCCCGATAATGAGAGCCCACCGGGTTGTTCTCTCTCCACTCCCTATGGACTAGGATAGTGGCTTCCCACAGCCAGACGCCCACCCAGTAGAGTGGAGAACATGGGGACAGTCTCCCGCATCTGCCTGGCCAGTGCTGCCGAGCTCCAGCTCTTCTGGGGTACCCAGCGGTCTGTGGTGCGCAAGACCTGAGCAGAGACTGTGTGTTCACTACCACCACCACCTCCAGTGGGGTCCTCAGCCTAACCCATCCTCCCCAATCTCCCAAGTTCTGGCGGGACTCCCGTTGCCCTCCTACCCCACTTTATCCTACCCCTGACACACATGTGCAATCCCAGCATTTACGAGGGAGAGAAGAATACAGCCTGGTCTACACAGCAAGTTCCAAGCTAGCCATAGCTACAAAGCCAGACCTTATCTCAGAAAGAAAGGAAGGGAAGAAAGGCAGGAAGGAGAGAAATAGAGGCCAGCCCCACAATAATGCTACAGTCCTCCTTGGACACATTCATGTATGAAAGTTAGATTCTCAGCAGGTAAAGTGCCTGCATGCCATTCAAGCTTGGCACTCCAAGTTTATCCTCAAAACTATGTAAAGGCGGGAGAGAGCCAGCTCCACAAAGCTACTCTCTGACCTCCATGTGCGCCATGGCAAACGTGCTCCTCTCCACAATACTGACTTACCAATGAGGTTATCTACATAAGTAATTTTTCAGCTCTGCTTTGTCTTGAGACAGGGCCACTCTATTGCCAGGCAACACTGAGCTCAAAAGATCCCCCTGACTCCATCTGCCAAGCACGTGCCACTAGGCCCCACTTTAAAGGATTCTTTTGTGTGTAGACGTGTGCTACTGAACTGAACCAGTCTGGCACACGCTAAACTGAGCTGTACCCACAGCCCCTAACTTCTATGCTAACGAATACCACTGCTGCCTTGAGAAGGCACACTTCTGAGACTCCATCCTCACTTTTAGCAACACTGCATAAATTACCAAGCTCTGTCGGGTGCCTCTGACCAGTGGAAAGTGGTTCCATCTCAATTTGCATCTCTGACACCTTGTCATGTTTCTAGTCCGCCAATTTCCTTTCTGAGCTGTCAGCTCCTCATCCAATTCTGTGTTTATCTTTTAGTTTTTTAAGTCAGGGCTTCATGAGTTCAAGCTGGCTCTGACCTCCATATAGCTGAGATGACCTCGAATCTCCTTCTCAAGTCTTTCTTAGTGGTGTGCAGGAGCTCGTGGTATCACCGGAACACAGCCTTTAGCTAGACAAGTGTGGCAGCTATCTCAGGCTCTGCCCCTCCTCCTCATCTGTTTTTTCCTACAGAAGTTCCTCTTGATGGAGTTAAAATTGCCAGATTTTTCCATTGTGGGTTCTAAGTTCCTGCCATGCTTAGAGATGAATCTGAGTGAGACTGTCATGCGGTGAAGTGAGTTAATAAAAGGCCAGTGCTTTGGAAGCAGGCATGGCACTGAGTTTAGAGGAGAAAGTTTGTCAAGGCTGGCAAGATGGCTCAGTGGGTAAAGGTGTTCGCCATCACAGCTAACCATCTGAGTTTGGTGCCCAGAACCCACATGGTGAAAGGAGAAAAGAAACTCCCACAAGTTGTCCTCTGACTTTCACATGTGTTATGACATCTATGTGTCCACCCCCAAAACATGTGCAAACACACACACACACACACACACACGCCAAGTAAGCAAATAAATCATAAGGCCAGTGAGACAGCTCAGGGGTAAAAGCATACTGTCAATCCTGGCAACCAGGGTTAGACCCCTGGAACCAACATAGTAAAGGAGAGAACCATCTCTTGAATGCTGTCCTCCAACCATATCCAGGGGCAGACACAGACGCACTCACTTTCTCTCATTCATAAAATAAGAAAGCAAAATTTTAAAGCAAAATAAAAAATTTTAATGTAAATTAGAAAAAAAACCCATAGTAAAATCTCTTATTTTTTTTATGGCCCTTCCTCTGGGTAATGCACAACTCAGTGCCTAGTCCAGATCTCAAAGCTAGACCAGCAATTCCATGGGGGCAGAGGACTGAAGATGTGTCCATTTCTTTTTCATTGGAACCCAAACTCCTGCAAAGGGCTAACACACAGCAAGCTATCCTTGGCTAAGGGCTAACACACAGCAAGGTGTTCTCAAGTCAGAAGAGCCTCACTCTAGAGCCCCAGTCTTCCTGCCTCAGTCTCCCCAGTGCAGGAACACAGAAGTGCAGCCAGCAGTTCCTCACTGGAGAGAATGGATATTGATTCCAGTGCACCCCTTATACTGGACACACACA
>JADRCD010186753.1:0-15990 GCA_019843815.1 Montemys delectorum | reverse complement strand
TGGGAACCTGGGGACACTGCAGGGGCAGAGGAATGTGGGAGCCTGGGAACACTGCAGGAGCAGAGGAATGTGGGAGCCTGGGAACACTGCAGGAGCAGAGGAATGTGGGAGCCTGGGGACACTGCAGGAGCAGAGGAATGTGGGAACCTGGGGACACTGCAGGGGCAGAGGAATGTGGGAGCCTGGGGACACTGCAGGAGCAGAGCTGTAAGAACCTCGGGACACTGCAGGAGCAGAGGAATGTGGGAGCCTGGGGACAGTGCAGAGCAGAGCTGTGGGAACCTGGGGACACTGCAGGAACAGGGGAATGTGGGAGCCTGGGGACACTGCAGGAGCAGAGCTCTTGGAATCTGGGGACACTGCAGGAGCAGAGGAATGTAGGAGCCTGGGGACACTGCAGAGGCAGAGCTGTGGGAACCTGGGGACACTGCAGGAGCAGAGGAATGTGGGAGCCTGGGGACACTGCAGGAGCAGAGCTGTAAGAACCTGGGGACACTGCAGGGGCAGAGGAATGTGGGAGCCTGGGGACAGTGCAGGAGCAGAGCTGTGGGAACCTGGGGACACTGCAGGAGCAGAGGAATGTGGGAGCCTGGGGACACTGCAGAGGCAGCATCTTTCCTAACCTCCCAAACGATGGGTCAGCCTCCACCCTTGTTTCATCAGATCCTCCCACCAGGTAACTTGCTACAAGCTGCCTTCACCAAGAATCTTTCCCAGATGGCTGCAGAACAGCAGAAGTACCTGCTGCAGACAGGGGCAGAATGGGGACAGGAAGGTCTCACAAGTGAGGAGCCAGTCACATTCTCCCACCTCTAATCCACAATATTCTTTTATTCTTCGTTCCAGAGATTGTTTTAATAAATTCTGAGACACTGGCCTCCAGCACTCATCTGAATCCCACCTGCACTAGGGCTCTACACTGGCACAGGACATGCTAGGAAGAAGGTACAGAAGAGATTATGGAATGCCAACCTCCATCCCCACCCAGCCCCAAGAGCAAGCCAGTCCTGAATCTCATGAGCTGTTCTCTGGTAAGCTCACTCCAAGGGTCGGTCACATGTGATGGAGATGAAGCAAGCTAAAGTAGTACAGGAGCTGACTGAACAGTCTTTTTGTGGTAAGCACTGTGGGGACTAGCCTGGCCAACGACAACTAATGAGCTCACTTATACAATAACATTGTATATTTCAAAGTATTTTCTTGTCCACTATCCCACATACTCCCTATAAGCATGCTGTGAAGGATACAGGCCAAGAGTATCTCAAGAAGGAATCTGAGCCTCGGGGAAGTTAAATTTGTCCAGTCAAGATTCAGAAAGCTGCTCTTGGTATGTTGGTTCACACTGCCACCTGGTGGACATTCCTCGGCCCTACAGTTCTTTCATTTTCAGGGATAAGCAGAACCAGAAAGCTCTGGTTGGTGGTTTCTTCTTTTAGTTTCCTCACTGAGATGTGTTTTGCTGACAGAAACGAGCTCTAGCAATGAACATCCTTAAATACTGTGAGCCCTGAAAAGAGGGATTAGGTTAACCCTTGAGAACTCCTGAGCTGAGCAGGTAGATGAATAATGCCCATCCGCTGTGTGTTCTTCCCTATGCACTAATGCTCAAGGACAAGAAACGAAAGAAGCGTCAAGAAGGGGCTGAGTGAAAAACATCACTTTTGGGTGAAGTGGCAACGTGTTGTGTGGTTTAACTTCAATTAGTGTTGTGACAAGATACTCGCGAGTCCAATGAGTGACTGGGCTTGGGAAGCACTTGTGAAAACGGTTGCTTTGGGTTGATTGTGTTTATGCTTTCTAAGACTCAGTTACTTGTGTAGCCGTGGCCGATCCCATATCGACAATACTGCTATCTCATACAAAATTTTGTTTTATTTTTTTATATAAAAAAGGAAGGAAGGAAGGAAGGAAGGAAGAAAGAAAGAAAGAAAGAAAGAAAGAAAGAAAGAAAGGAGAATCCTGACAGCAGGGTTTCCCCGAGGCATGCTGATTCTCATACCTAGGCTGTGATGAAACCACCATGCCAATCAAAAGGGCCAAGACCAAGATCACCAAGAAGCCCCTCAGCAGGCAACACCCAGTGTCTGCCATATGTGGACAGTTACAGGTCCCAGAAGTGAAAAAGGCCAACACTTGGTTTCATTGACAGAGAATATTCACATGCTATTCTGGCCTCCCTGTGGAGACAAACCCAGCTGATGAGCAGCTGATGGATAGCTGACAGATGCTGTGATGGATAGAGCCATGGCCCTAGTGCTCTCAGCATTTACTCAGTGTGTTTGTTGAAAAGTTCATTGGCACACACAGATCTTGAAAATGACATCAGAAATGCTTTAGCTTACTTAATTAAGTGACTGGGGGTGGGGGGAGCCAGAGAGATGGCGTCACAGTTAAGAGTAATGGCTGCTTTTCCAGAGGACCCAAGGTCAGTTCCTACACACACACCTGTAAGTCCAGTTCCAGGGAACCCAAGCCCCTCTCTGACCTCCTTAGACACATACAGGCATGTGCACACAAGCATACATGCAGGCAAAACATCATACACATAAATGTAAAGAAAAGGATGAGAAGATGAAGGAGGAGAAGCGGCAGCAACTGGCACCATTTAGAAGGATCGCCTGAGCTGACAAACGTGAGCCATTACAGATGAGCTAACCGGATCAGTGGCACACAGAAGCACATACTGGCACAATGGGGAATTCGAACGACACTGAGTTCATGCGCATCCTTACACAGTGAGCAAAAGACAAAGGTGACTAAAAAGACCTTCAGATTCCCATCGATCATTCCTTGTTGCTACTATGGACATCTCTGATATCTTCTTCCTCCTAGCACTCTTTGCATGCCCTTAGATTAAGAGCTTTCAGTTTGTATTTATTGTCTTCCATGGGGCACACAGGTATCTTTACAATTAAACTAAACTGAGACTTTCTGTTATTTTCAGAATAGAAAGCAGGTGACAACTTACCAGGGGTCTTACCACTCCCAAACAACCTCAGTTCACACAAAACCAATACAGTTTTTCAGAGAAAATTATCCATCATTTTTTTCTGAACAATAATTAAACTTTATGGGTAAAAACATAAACAAAGCCGGACGGTGGTGGCACACACCTCACGCCTTTAATCCCAGCACTTGGGAGGCAGAGGCAGGTGGATTTCTGAGTTCGAGGCCAGCCTGGTCTACAGAGTGAGTTCCAGGACAGCCAGGGCTACACAGAGAAACCCTGTCTCGAAAAAACCAAAAAAAAAAAAAAAAGAAAGAAAGAAAGAAAGCAGGTTGAGCAAGCCATGTAAAGCAAGACATAAGCAGCTCCATCCGTGTCCTCTGCATCAGCCTCTGCCCCCAGGTCCCAGCCCTGCTTCAGTTCCTGTCCTGACTTCCTCCAATTATGGATTATGATCTGGAAGTATAAGCTATATAAACCCTTTCCTACCCAACTTGCTTTTTGGTCATGGCATTTCATCGCAGTGATAGAAACCCTATGACACATACACACAATAGAATTTTACTCGTTCATAAAAAAAATTACAGCTGTGCACTTATGCACACAAATATGCATGCACATACAAATAAAATAAAAATTTCTGAAAAATGGATGAAATTGGAAAATATAGGAAGTGAGACAATCCAAACTGTGCTGGCTACTTTTATGCCACGCTGGCATGAGCCAGAGTCATCCAGGAAGAGGAGCCACAGTTAAGAAAATGACCCTACCAGATTGGCCTGTGCTCAAGATCAAAGTGCATCTTTTTAACTGATGATTGATGTTAGGGGACACAAGCCATTATGGGTAGTGCTGCCTCTGGGCTGGTGGTCCCAAGTGCTGTCATAAATCAGGCTGAGCAAACCATAAGAAGCAAGCCAGTAAGTAGCACTCCTCCATTGCTTCTGCGTCAGCTCCTGATTCCAGCCTTGGGTTTTTACCCTGACTTCCCTCAATGATAAACTATGATGTGGAGGTATAAGCTGAAATTAACCCTTTTCTCCACAAGTTTCTTTTAGTCATAGTATTTCACCACAGCAATTAAAAAAAAAAAAAACTAACACGGGCTCAGAGTGACAAATATCACAGGCTCTCTCTTGTATGCAGAGCCTAGCTTCTAATTTTTCTTTATGTGTATGTAAGTGTACGAGGTGACCAGGGAAGTAGAAAGGAGCCATGAGAGAGGAAAAAGAGGCTTCAATGAAGAAAGGTACAGAATATGTAATGTGAAAGTGGAAAGTGACATGTGAGGCAGGAGTGCAGGGTTAAAGGACACAGCTGGGAGGATGGGGCAGAAGTGCAGGGGTAAAAGACACAGCACGGAGGATGGGGCAGGGGTGCAGGGGTAAAGGACCCATGGCAGGGAGGAAGAGACAACTAAAATTAGTATTATGAAAATGTCATGAAAAACAATTGTGTTAGAAATGAAATTAAAACACATAACACACACACACACACACACACACACACACACACCCCATATACTACCTACCAGATATTGTTCTAAGTACATATATGCATTTAACCCTAAAAACTGAAGTAAGGGCTGGGTGTGGTGGTGCACACCTTTAATTCCAGTGCTCGGAAGACAAAGGTGGGCAAATTTCTGTGAGTTAAAGGCCAGCATAGGCTGCAGAGTGAGTTTCAGGACAGACAGGACTATGAAGAAAGGCCCTGTCTCAAAAAGCAAACAAATGAAGAAAACCTGAGTTTCTAGTTGTTTGAGGTCTCATGGACAGGAACTAGAGTCTGGATAGCATAGTTCAATGTTAACAATGCATGTCCTAAAGCATACATGGCTCTGGTCTTGGCAATCAAGACAAAAAGGGAGCACTAAGATTTCACCATATGGGATGAGCTGTCCGACAGAGACATTTGCCCCTAAGCTCCAGGAGGCGGCTATTGGGTCCATGTAGGAGTTGTGAGTTCTGTGTTCTGTGATGACCTCAAGAAACTGCCACTAGGCTGAAGAAAATGGAATGGCTGCTAGAAGGCCTGCTTAGGGCTAAGGGAGACATGGGACTTCTCCAAGGCCAGCTGACCCATGCTCTGGCCTGCAGGCACTGCAGCAGCATTATCTGCCTCCAAAGTACAGGGAATCTGGTGATACTATTCTTGTTCATGATTTGGCAGATCCGAAGATGGTGGCAGCTTGGGGAATGGCAACAGCTTCAGTCCTGGTGCCTTGGAGATAAAACGATGCAAGGCAAGGTAGGTGACCACTGACCTTGGACATGGATCTGAATGAATAACTACTGAAATGATACGTGTAGTCCAACAGAGGGTCACTGCTATGGATGTGGACCCAGGTATTAGACTATAAGCCACTATGTCATAAGATTTGAAAGCAAGTAATCACTGACCTTAAGGTGCATGAGGAAATGCTGGTGTCTAAATGAGGACTGGATTCTGACATTAACAGTGGATGAAGAGCTGGGTAAGTGACCATGGGTAAAGCTGTGGGGCAGGTGAGTCTACATGTAGAACAGAGGTAATAAATGTGTGACATATCACAGGTCTCTAAGAAGCCATCATAGGGGAGCTGGAGAGATGGCTCAGCGATTGGGAGCACTGACTGCTCTTCCAAAGGTCCTGAGTTTAAGTCCCAGCAACCACATGGTGGCTCACAACCATCTGTAGTGGGATCTGAGTCCCTCTTCTGGTGTGTCTGAAGACAGCTACAGTGTACTTAGATGTAACAATAAATAAATCTTTAAAAAAAAGAAGCCATCCTACCTAAGAGCACGCTCTATTCCCCTAGGGCCTACAACTTCTGTACCATTTGGCCTTCTTTGATTGCCTGTGGAAGCCAAAATCAGAGGAGGAAGAGGAAGATGAGGAAAAGAAGGAAAAGCAATCCTTCTCTCTGGACCCACTAAAAGCATATTATCCTTCCAAAGACACTCCTGTTGGAAATGGACTTTCTACAGCCCCACTGCAGCCACCCTGTAGTTCTAAGGGCCTCCCCAGGGCCATAGAGTCACAAGAACAAGTACTCATAAAACCCCCAAGCCCTTCCAGATCCTTCCCCACCTTCCAGAGCCTGACCAACCTACCTGTGAGGAACAAGATAGCTCCAGGGCGCTCCGTGCAGCGGGAAACGAGCCAGCTGTCCTGGAGTCTCCCCTCTCTACACAGTGAGTCCTTGGAGGCTATTTTCCTGAGCTCAGATGGCCCCTCTCCACTAAAGTTGTCTATTTGTCCTTCTGTCTTTTTCAACAAAGTTCCCTTCCTGCCTGTGTACAACCCGTTGCTTCCCCATTACCACTCCTCAACTTACTATCCTACCCCTGAAGCCCATACTTTGGAAGATCTGGAAGAAATAGAACCCAATTCTCAATTAGTTCAATCCCTACCTTCCCCTCCTCTCCCACTGGTACCCTCCAATCTTAAGCCTTTGCTTAAGGGCTGCAAGAGAATCATACCTGACACTGAGACACACATACAGTGGTTTACGCAGAACAAAGGGGTTCCTTGTATCTCTGAGAATCAAGTCCTGTACCCACAGCCTGAACTCCAAATATTTAGATCCTCCACATTCTTATATTCATCTGAGGTCTGGAGGGAGATGCCAGGGGACCTCACCCTCCATCAACACAACCCACAATTGCCTTCTGCCTCTCTGTTGTGTCCTTCTAGCCCTCAGGAAGTTCTAGATAGGTATGAGATGCCATGGATAACCATGAAAAATGAACACCCACAAGCCTCTGAAACTGCAATGCCAACTACAAGCCCATTCTCAACTTCCCTGACAGAACGCCAGCGAGTCAACCCCACAGGAGACCTGTCTCAATTGAAAACTCTCTGGGAAACCACAGTGCAAAAAGAGAACCTTCATATCTATGAGCTTCCAATCTCAGCACCTTGCCAACTCACAGTACCTATGACTGAAGGAACTGGCCCTCCAGGAACTAGCCCTGGATACGAAGCTCAATGGGGAATCATAGTACATAAAGACATTCCCCAAAGTTTTGACCCCCTAATGTCAGCTTCCTGTCAACCATCAGGTTCTCTGTCAGAAGTAAAAAATGTTAGCCTCAAAGACAGACTTTCTGCACCTAAGGACTTCAGGGAAAACATGGGATACAGAGAGAACCCACCTGTTTCTAAGTCTCTAGTGTCAGCCCCCTACCCTTGTCTAGATACCCTGTCAGAATACCAGAGAGAGAGTCCCCTAGAAGATGTGTCTGGATTTAAGCCTCAATGGCAATGCAAAGAAAACTCAGGCAATCTCTGGGCCTTTGAAACTCCAACCTTGGACTTCAACATGGGGTTCTATGAAGCCACCCCTATGTGTGTCCCACGGGGACCTGAGACTCAATTGAAGGGTACACCTAGTACAGAAAATCTTTGTGTCTATGCCGACCTAGTTTCATCTCCTAGCCTTCCCTCTGCCTCTCTGCCAGACTTTGCAATAATGGGCCCCCAAAGAATCTTATTAGAGTCCAAAGATTTATGGGAGACAAAGGAGCAAAAAAAACATCTGTGGGTATCTGACTCCCCAGGTCCCCATACACCACCTCTAGTCCCCTTTATAGAACCAAAAAGAATCAATACTGTGGATGACTTCCCTAGATCAGAAGCCACAGGAGATAATACTGAGAATACAAGAAAATGTTTGTCTTCTGAGCCTCCATTTCTGAACCTCAACCCACTTCCAGCTTTTGTACAGCAACCCCTTAGAGTTAGCCCCATAGAGAATCCATTTAAATCTAAAGCTTGGTGTGGGGACATGCAAAGAAAAAATAACTTCTTGGCCTCTGAGCTTCCAGCTCAAAGCTTATTCCAACACCTGCTTGGACCCAGCCCCCCAGGAGTCTTATCTGACTTTGAGCCTGCTGGAGGGTTCATGGAGAATGAAACCCATTGTGTTTCTGTATCCCCAGTTTGGGAATCCAGTCCACCTCCAAAGTCTGTTGTGAAGTTTCATACAAGTGAGCCTTCTGGAGACCAGTGCAACTATAAGCCTACGGAGTCAGTAGTAGAGTGGACAAAGGACTCCTGGGTCAATGAACTACCAGCCTCCAGCTTTTTCTCTGCTCTGTCACAAGAGCTACATTCTGAAACTGAGTTTGTATGCAGAAATGGACTAGAAAGAGAAGCCTCTCAAGGTCCCAATCCTCCAGTAGTGAATCCTCTGCAACCAACATCCTGGCCTATCCAGCCTGGCCTCCAGAAGGAAATGTTCTCAGAAGCCAAGGCAGAGGCCCCATCCTCCCAGGGTGAGGCTGTCTCAGAGGTGTATGACCATCCTGTGGTCCATGCCTGGCAATGGAGCAGAGAATTAAAACTCAGACTGAAGAAACTACAGCAGAGCCCCACTTTCGAATACCCAGGTTCACATCACTCATTTTGCAACTCCCCAGTTAACCGAAGTCCAAAATCTTGGGGACTTTCCTCTTGTCCCCAACAGACTCATCCTCTCAGTCTACACCCCTGCTTTTCAAGTAGTCATACCCCAAAAGTTCAAAGGGCAGAAGCCCTGTCTGTCCAAATCCCTCATTGCTCCCACTCCTCGTCTCAGCCTCAGGTCCAAGCTTCTGGTAGAGCAGAACAACAGTCTCAGAAAAACAAGTGGATGAAATGGAAGGCAGTGGTCCAAATGCCATCCCCAGGGCATGGTCATATGAAGGCAGACGAGAACTGTTTAGGCATGGGAGAGCCCTCACATACAGGGGTTCTGGTCTCTGGTAAGAGACAAGACAAGACTTTAGTACTACTTTCAACCCAAAAGAGAAGGAGTTCCAGAAAATCCAAAGCAGAGAAATGTGGAAGGACTGCAAGATTAAGATCACTCACTGTCACAAGGACAAACAACCCTGCCCAGGCCTGCAGACCAGCAGAGACCTCTATACCAAGGTTTTCTAAAAAGTTTCAGTATAAGGCCCAGCGTTCTCCACACTCTGCCCTTGCTCAGCAGCTTCTTCCAAATACTGCTGATCCCCAGGATCGGCAAAGGACAGGCCTGGAAGCTGGTGATACCAAGAAGTCTTGCCCTTGTAAGCACCGTCCTTGGATCCCAGTGAAGAAGCAGCTCCCATCCTCCTCACCCAACGCTCCCCCTTCCAGAGGTTTCCAAAAGTTATTAGATATGTTTCTAGGTGTCCATAGAGCCCTGCCGACCACATCCAGTCAGTAAAGTATGGTATTACTGGCACCCAGTATCCCAGAACCAGAACCAAATCAGGTGTGGGTAGGTTAATAAAGACAAAAAGAGAAGTTCCTAATAAAGTAGTTTAACTAGACAAATCCCATTTATGTCTTCTTTAAAGTCTAGGTTAAAGGGCTGGCGAGATGGCTCAGCGAGTAAGAGCACTGATTACTCTTCCGAAGGTCCTGAGTTCAAATCGCAGCAACCACATGATGGCTCACAACCACTCGTAATGAAATCTGACACCCTCTTCTGGTGTGTCTGAAGACAGCAACAGTGTACTTAGATATAATAATAAATCTTTAGGCCTGAGAGGGCGGGAATGATCTGAGCGGGCCAACCAGTGTGAGCAGAAGTCCTAAAAATTCAATTCCCAACAACCACATGAAGGCTCACAACCATCTGTACAGCTACAGTGTACTCATATACATAAAATAAATAAAATCTTTAAAAAGTCTAGGTTCCTTATTCTGCTAGCACCATATCCCCTATTTATTAAATTCTAGAGCAGCAGTTCTCAACCTGTAGGTCACAACCCACTGGGGGGAGGGAGCACAGATGTTCCAACAACCTTTCCACAGGGCTTGACTAAGACCATCGGGAAACTGATATTTACACTATCATTAACAGTAGCAAAATTAGTTATGAAATAGCAACACAATTTTATGGTTGGGATCACAACACGAAGAGCTGTATTAAAGATTTGCAGCATTAGGAAGCAATACTATGTTCTCAAGCTTCCTAAGGCTGTGACTGGAGGAAAGATGAAGCAAGCGCCCTGCCACTGTGACTTTCCTTTTCAGACTTCTAAGGAGTCCACATGTCTCTACTCTCCAGGGTAAAGCTGTAAAGCCAGAGGAACACAGTCCGATGCTGCTCTTGAGACAAACACTTCATAGGGAGAGAAAAATGCATCCATTCACATAAGTACCAATGACATAAGCAGCTGTTGTTTATAGTACACTGTTCTCTTCATCCATTTGACCCATAAATTCTCTTATTTTCTTTCTTTCTTTCTTTTTTTTTGTTTTGTTTTGTTGTTGTTGTTGTTTTCAAGACAGAGTTTCTCTGTATAGCCCTGGCTGTCCTGGAACTCACTCTGTAGACCAGGTTGGCCTTGAACTCAGAAATCCATGTGCCTCTGTCTCCCAAGTGCTGGGATCAAAGGCGTGCGCCACCACCGCCCGGCAAATTCTCTTATTTTCTAATAGGGTCTTGCTGTATAGCTCAGACTGATTTCCAACTCATTATCCTACACCCTCAGCTTGCCACGTGTGTGCTCCATATTCAACTTCTGTATCTTTCTAGCCATTTCTTCTCAGCCTTACACTTCAACCCTGCTCTTCTCTTTCAACACATCGGCTTATTTGCCCCCAAGGCCACTAAATAATTATCTTTTCACATGTTGGACACTTATTGAGACTTTTTGTGACATGCCTTTTTATTTACTGTTTGGCTACTTTTTCCCCAATCCATGTTCCCGTGTTCAGTAACTTCTGATTTACAATCTGCACCCATTTTCCTAGTACACTGTTAGTTGGGTACAGTACTAGCTTTCTCTTAAGTAACAATTCAGACAAAACACACATTTGCCAAAAATCCGACATATCTCATACAACTAAAGTCAAGGGGTTGGCAGAGATACAACTCCTTTCTGTAGCTTTAGATAAGACTCAATTTTGTCTTTTTCCAGCTTCTAGAGGATGCTCCTGAACCTTGGCTACTAACTCCCTTTCTCCATTTTCAAAGCTATCAAAAGGCAAAACAAGTCTTTCTCACATTGCATCTCTATGGTCTCTTCCTTTTTTGAGATAGGGGGTGAGGACTGAACTCAGGCAGGGTCTTGAACACTCAAGGGTGCTTTAGCACTGAGCTGTATCTCTAGTCCATGTTTTCCCACTTTTAAGGATCCTTGTAATTACATGAACCTACCTGTATAATCCTACTCACGGCCTAGATTACCAACCCGGGTCGGGCCTTGTCCATGACAGGCAAGTAAGCACTTTAAGTTATGGACCCAGGCTTTGCTCTTAAATCAGATGGAACCAGGTGCAAAGGTATATATCTTAATTCCAGCTCTCAGGAGGCAGAAGCAAGCAGATCTCTGAGTTCAAGGACACCTGGAGCAGTTACTATATCTCTGGCATACACACACACACACACACACACACACACACACACACACACGTGTGATGGTGACCTTATTTCCTCCATCCTTAACTCTCTTTTGTATGTACAATAACACATCCACAAGTTACAAGGACTAAGGATGCAGATAAGAATATCTGGCATAACGGTACGGTGCACACTTTAATCAGTGTTCTAGAGGCAGTAGCAGGTAGATCCCTGTGAGTTCTAGACCAATTAAGGCTACATAGTGAGAACCTTTCTCAAAACAACGAAAAGGTGTTGTAAACATCTTATAAAGCCATTATCCTACCTACAAAATAAACCAAATTCCATAATGAAACAAATAATTTGGTATGTTAACTAGAGAGATGGCTCAGCGGGATCAATCACAGCCATCTGTAATGGGATCTGATGCCCTCTTCTGGTGTGTCTGAAGAGAGCACAAGTGTGTACTCATATACATAAAACAAATCTAAAAAAGAAATATTACCTCAACCTCACAACTGCAAACATTTCCTTCTAGTCTTGCTTATCGTAACTTTTACTAAACCAAAGTTTTATCAACTTTATGTAGCTTAAGTCTTGCAACATTCTTCTTTATAGTTTTTGCCATTTTTTGAGGCTGGCCACAACTTGCTGTCCTAGGCTTACAGGCATGTACTACTTTTGACACTTTAGGACTTCTAAAGTAATTTCTGGAACATGTATAATTTGTGTATTTAGAGTGGTAAGCAAACATTTTAGTATAGAATTTAGTGAGTCAAACTCCCCCAAAATGATGTTCAATTTCACCAACCCTAGAGTCCACTCCACTTAAAGAGGCCATAGTGAAAAACATGGAGCATTTTCTAGCACCAAGCTAGATTCACAAGACATTTTGTCCTCTTTTTGAAAAATATTTCCCTTTAACTATTTCCTGTAACTTACATATTACTCTGTGGAAAAAAAGCACTCAAATACCTAAGCCCTTTTTTGTTGTTTTGGTTTTTGAGATAGTTTCTATGTCATTCCTGGCTGTCCTGGAACCTGTAGGTAAGACTGGCCTTGAATTTATAGATCCTCAATTGCCTCCGCTTCTCAAGTGTTGAGATTAAAGGGGTATACCAACACTGCCAGGCAAAATGTGTAGCCCAGGCCAGCCTTGAACTCCTGCCTCCTCCTACTTCAGGAAATCCTATGGACAGGGAACAGCACAACCACTCTAAGCCCATCATTTTTTTTTTTTTTGCATCTTTTTTTTTAACTTTTATTGCATTATGATGAGAAAAGTTACATAAGCCCATCATTTTTAATTCTTCTTAAACTCATCTTAATCCATCACTAAGCCCCATTAACCCTAACACACCTATAAAACCTATTTCAGACGCATCTTCACTCTCACATTTGCAGTCCAGTTATTTTTCACCCAATTGGATCCCCTAATCCTTTCAATCTATTTTCTACTGCAGTAGAAGTCAACAATTTATTCAAGTGTGCAACATAAAATTTTGAGTAAAAGGAATTAGGTATGCAGCTACCACAGTGCTCAACTAGCATGCATAGAACCCTGAATTCAACACCCACCCAGCACTGCCAAGGTAAAGAGAACAAATCTTCCTCCACAAACCCTTTTTGTCTTTTTGTGACAAGGATTGGAGACCCAGGAAGACCTTGGGGGTGACTTACAATCCCCAGAGCGGGGGTACAGCTTGAGGATCACAAGTCTGAGCTGAGGCCAGCCTGGGCTCTCTCCATAGTGAGATCTAAGAATAACAACCTGACTCAAAAAGCAAAAACAAAAGGCTCAAAACACAAAGCCAGATGGCACCTTTAATCCCAGCAATTGGGAAGCAGAGTTCTCAAGAGTTCCAGGCCAACCTGGTCTACAAAGAGAATTCCAGACTACAAAGAAAAACTATGTCTCAAAAATAACAAAAAACCAAACCAAACAAAAAAAAAAAAACAAAAAAACAAACAGAAAACCCAAACAAAAAGCCTAAAATACAAAAATTTGAACAAAGAGACATACAGATAAAATTTGTGGTACTAGTCTGGTCAAAAGTTATGACATTTGGCTCACTAGAAAAAACTCTGAATAGAGTATGGCTTTCAGACTGCTTCTTAAATCCCAAGAAATTATTAAAAGATTAACTGAGAAAGTTCTATCCATTGGGCTGGTGAGACGGCTCAGCGGTAATACTGGCTGCTCATGCAGAGGTTCTGAGCTCAATTCCCAGCCACCATATGGTGTTAGCTCACAACCATCTGTATGGGGTCTGATGCCCTCTTCTGGCCTGTAGATGTATGTGCAAATAGAACACTCCTACATTAAAAAAAAAAAAAAAAAAAAACTTAAGTAAATTTTTAAAAAAAGTTAGGGCCATGGAGCTATGGTTCAGTGAGTAAAATTACTCAGTGCCAGACCTGACAGCCTGTATTCAATCCCATAAACCTATACAGCTGGGGAAGCCACTCCTGCAAACTATCTTCTGGCCTCCATACTCGAAACCCATAGACATGCCCACAAAATAAATGAATACATACATACATACATACATACATACATACATACATACATACATACATGTTAAAAAAAAAAAAAAAAGCATAAAGCAGAGAGGCCAGGCATGTTGGTATCCATCTATAATCTCAGCATTTTGGAGCTTAGGTAGGAGGTCACTTTGAATTCAAGCCTGGGACATACAGCAAAACTCAGTGATGACAGCACTGGCTCTTCTTTCAGGTCTGTGCTTGATACTCAGCAGCCACATGGCAGTTCACAACCATCTTGTTGCTTCAGCTCTGAAGGATGTATCATTCTCTTCTGGCCTCTGAAGGTAGTATGCACACATGTGGTACAGCCATACTTGAAGACAACACACAATCACAAGTAATTTTTTAAACTGTATTTATTTAGTGTGTGTTGGGTTGCAGGTTGTTAAGAAGACAACTTGGGGGCCTGACGGCTCAGCGGGTAAGAGCACTGACTGCTCTTCCAGAGGTCCTGAGTTCAGTTCCCAGCAACCCCGTGGTGGCTCACAACCATCTGTAAAGGGATCTGATGCCCTCTTCAGGTGTGTCTGAAGACAGCGACAGTGTAACCCTATACATGAAATAATTTTTTGGGGGGGCTTTTTGGTTTTTGAGACAGGATTTCTCTGCATAGCCCTGGGTGTCCTGGAACTCACTCTGCAGACCAGGCTGGCCTCGAATTCAGAAATCTGCCTGCCTCTACTCTACTATCAAGTGCTGCTATTAAAGGCATGCACCATCACTGCCCAGCAATAAATAAATCTTTAAAAAAAAAAAGAGAGAACAACTTAACTTGGAATCAGTTCTCTCCAACTATGTGACTATGTAGGCCTGGTTATAAGGCTCTATGGCAAGTACCTTTACCTGTTGAGCCATCTCTCTGGCCTCCACACAAATAACTTTTTAAAATGAATTTAAAAAGAACAAAATAAAAGGAAAAAAAGTAAACTTCTTTATGTGTAGTACTGACGATGGAACCTAAGGCCATGCCATGCATATAGCTAAGCAGATCTATACCCGCAAGCTCAAAAGTGAGTTAATATTAAATCTGGCAATATTACATCCACACTATCTTAATTTCCCACATTTTTTATTTAGCATAAAATGCACTTTGGGGATCTAAAGTGTTTTAGGTGGTTCCCAACCTCTCCAAATTTACTCAGGTGACCCTGTTCAAGGGCCCCACTTTTACAATCACCTCTACAGCTTGCCGAGAGGCTTATTTTAATGTGGTTTCCAGTCCCGATGCCTTTCTTAATAACATTATTTCTTCACAAGACCAAATTTCAGGGCTGAAAAAGATAGCTTGGTGGTTAAAAGCTCTTCCTGAGGAAGTTCAGTTCTCAGGATTTCCTCAGACTAAGGAATCACAAAACTCTGGGTTCAATTCTTAGCCACCATTACCACAACGAAATCAGTCATTAGCTGGGAGACATGGTACAAGCCTTTGGGAGAAAGGCAAATCTCTGCTAAGTTCAAAGGTTGCCTCTTCTACCTTATAAGTTCCAAGGCAGTCAGGGCTACAGTGATATCCTATCTCAAGAAATTTTCACTTGGCATGACAAGATTTTGGCACTGAATTAACTACCCTTGGACTTTTTCAAGGCAAATTCAGAGAGCTAAATAGGATTTAGGATGTCATTTACTCTACCTCAGTGTTTGTTATGGTAATTTATACCATTTATTTTGGGATTATATCATTTCTGCCAGGCAGTGGTAGTGCACGCCTTTAATCCCAGCACCTGGGAGGCAGAGGCAAGTGGATTTCTGAGTTCGAGTCCAGCCTGGTCTACAAAGTGAGCTCTAGGACAGCCAGGGCTACACAGAGAAACCCTGTCTCAAAAAAAGGAGAAGGAAAAAAGAAAAGAAAAAGAAAAAAAGAGAAGAAAGGAGAAAAAAGAAAACCCCTCAAACTCCCACACAAGGTACAAGCAATAGCACAGACAGCTAGTCTCACACAAGGTGGAGGACTGACACTCAACAACACTGTCCTCTGACCTTCTTGTATGCAACCACATTACACAAAGGCAGGCAGGTGTTTTTAAAAAGGGATATGAATTTTTTTAGGTGGTGGTGGTGGTAGTGGCTGCCTATGCCAGTAGGATGCAAGTTTCCAGGAAAAGAAGAGGCACAGTGGCCAGAACGCAGGCTCCATTTTGACCCAACATTTATTGTCCTTTTACAACATGTTTTTTTTTTTTTTTTTTTTTTT